>JANTPZ010103962.1:0-10687 GCA_025593235.1 Vachellia pachyceras
AAATGCTTGAAGAAGAAACTGATAAATTAAAAGTGCCTCCCACTCCATTTGATTTTACTGCTTCGTCCAACGTAAGAACCATCATTCCTACTAGACATCTGAATATAGAGTTAGATGTGATTCATGAATTAGAATAAAGACATTCGTTGTCTTGCCAAATATGTGTGTCTGTGTGTTTTTATGTAACTTTTACTTTTATTGAGAATATTTTGTAAGGTTTATGTATTTTTTATTATTAATGTGCCAATTTACGCTTTCTATTTAAAATAATCTATAACATTGTCAAATTAATGTAGTGAATGGTAGAATAAATAATTCGTCTTTATCATAATATTGTAAATCTAATAGAAAATATTCTTTAAAAGATTTTAGTATCTTGTAAAAAAGAAAAACATAAGATTTACTTTGGTCTAATACACAGTTGTTTGAAAATGGAAGTTGTCTTGTTTTTATTCCTTAATTAAAATCCACAACTAACAAGTTCGTTCACTCGCATATGTTGCATGCTCATAGGGTTGAATCCGTAACCTTACCCTTAATTAAGAGATGGAGATGGAGGTGCATGCATACTGGATCAATGGGTCACAAGGTCATCGGCGTACAATAGATACATTATACATATATATAATTTTACCCATAACTTTATTCTTATTAATATAATGTATATTAAGAGCTCGTTTGGAAATCTATTTAAAAATAGTTTTACGAAATTCGAAGCAAAATCGAGGATTCTAAGAATAGATTTTAAGAGAATAGCTTTTACGGATTCGGAGGCAAAACCTAGGTTTTAAAATGTAATTATTATTTGGGAAGTTATTGGTTTTTACGGAGTTCGAGGCAAAAAAGTAAGTAGGAAATATAAAGAAAAAAAAAGAGGAAAGGGAAATTTTTTAGGAAAGAGAGTATGATTTGATAAGAAAGTAGCTTTTTCAAAACATAGGTTTTGTCTTCAGAATAGTTTTTCCGAAAAATGTGAGTATTTGAATAAAACTTAGATTTTGAGGTAAAACTTGGGTTTTACAACAAAACTTTGGTTTGAGAACGTGGTCCTAAACAAGCCTTAACTAGGCATAAAATTAAAAAACTGTTAAATTTTAAGATAGATAATAAAGTTTAAGGTTATTTGTTTATCTATATAAAATATGTTAGAAACAATATATAAATAAAATTAGAGAAATATGTCGCAATATTTTCTAGGTTAAAGGGAAAAAATGCTGTAAAAATTTTCTCTCAAGGGCATTGAATATCTAGAAGTTTTCAAATGGGCAATTTTTGCCAAAAGTTTAAAAACTAGAGCAGTTTTGGACAGGAGTTTGAAAAACGGGGTAATGTCATCTTTCTATTAACGAATCAAACGATCAACGTTTGTTAACCAAATTATATCAATGCTTAAAGAAAAATGCTTTGGAAGTTTTTATCAGGGTCATTAGGCAATCGGAGCTCATGCTCTCTTTAATTGTTTATCTTCTTTAATTTTCTTAAATTAATCAATCAGAAATTATATTAATGATCATAGCTATTATTTTTTATTTATATGCTATTAAAATGTGAAATGTATGGAGTACCCTTCCCAAAAAAAAAATTTCCTCCTTCCTAACTCCATCCAAAATTTTTATTAGCTCCATCATCAAATACACCAGAGGTTTATCAAATGAACCCTTTATTATCTTTTTCTTGTTTTATGGCATCACCGATCAAGTTCATCACAATTTGGACAAGTTTTCCTAATTTTTCAAAGTGCGCAAAAAAGAAACTATAGACAATACATGGTTTAATTAGATAGCACTAATGTGTTGGCATAATATATTAGATGCATAATCTTTGGATAAACACGAATTACTCATCCAATCATCCACTACGTTAATTTGACAGTGTTATAAAATATGTGAAATATAACTACGTTAATCAGAAAGCATAAATTGGCAGATCGATAAAAAAGGATTCATAAATTGTACAAAATATTCTCGAAGTTAAAAGCTATTTATATGTTTGGAAAGTCAACATATTATTTATTCTAATTCATGAACCACGTCTAACTCTAAATTTGCAAGAGCAGTGGTACTTGTATTGATCGAAGTAGTAAAATCAGAGGCACTTTTAATGGACTACTTACATACTCATAAAATGTTACGTCATTCATACTCTATCCAATAAAAATATTATGAGTGTCCCTCCTACATCCCATAAATTTCTCCTAATTATTTTTCTTTTTGTATAATAAATAACTATTATCATGGGTTATGGATTTCAAGATAAAAGTATATTAAAATCTGTAAAAAAATATTTTAAAATATGTAAAATCATCTCGGAATTCATAATTTTTTTAGTCTAAGGATTCCCATTTTCCAAACACATGCATTAATAATCAAATCGGAAAGAATTCATTTTAACGAGATCTCGTGAATGGAATAATTTAATCTTTGTATGGGAATGGCAATGGTCCACAACAATTAATGAACTCAAGCATCAAACACGCCTGCACCTTCATAATAATGTCTACCCTGGTCCCACAGTCCCCTACGTTTCTTTGTTTAAGTTGTCATCAAGTCAATATTCAAAGGTTTTCAATTTACATTAGACAACAGTGTGAAAAACTCTCTAATTTTCCATTAGACTATTAAAAACGTGTGAAAAGCTCTATAATTTGTCATAAGGCTGTTGAAACTGTGTGAAAAGCTCTCTAATTTCCCAGAAGACTGTTGAAACAGTGTAAAAAGCTCTCTAATTTCCCATAAGACTGTTGAAAACGTGTGAAAAGCTCACTAATTTCTCAGAAGAGTGTTGAAACAGTGTGAAAAGCTCTCTAATTTTCCACAAGACTGTTCAAACCGTGTGAAAAGCTCTCTAATTTCTCACAGGGCTGTTGAAACCGTGTGAAAAGCTCTCTAATTTCCCAGAAGACTGTTGAAACAGTGTGAAAAGCTCTCTAATTTTCCACAAGACTGTTCAAACCGTGTGAAAAGCTCTCTAATTTCCCACAAGGCTGTTGAAACAGTGTGAAAAGCTCTCTAATTTCCCATAAGACTGTTGAAACAATGTGAAAAGCTCTTTAATTTCTCACAGGACAGTTCAAACCGTGTGAAAAGCTCTCTAATTTCTCACAAGCTGTTGAAATCGTGTGAAAAGCTCTCTAATTTCCCAGAAGACTGTTGAAACCGTGTGAAAAGCTCTCTAATTTCCCAGAAGACTGTTGAAACCGTGTGAAAAGCTCTCTAATTTCCCACAAGACTGTTGAAAAACATGTGAAAAGCTCTCTAATTTCCCAGAAGACTGTTCAAATCGTGTGAAAAGCTCTCTAACTTCTCACAGGACTGTTGAAATCGTGTGAAAAACTCTTTAATTTCCCACAACTGACTTGATTTTCTACATTAGACAACGATGTGATAAGGTTTTAATATACATTATTAGGTTGAAACCGTGTTTCCCTAATAGATAAGCCATTAGATTGTTAAGCCCAGCTAGAAATAGATGATATATATATCTCTCACAAAATTATTAATTAAAACACTTGAAACTCAACTTTAAGCAAATAACAATGTAAATAGGTTGTCATAAATATTTATATTTCCTTAATGAGACCTTCATAATTGCAAGCTAGAAATCGTTATATTGGACACAATCAAAGTAAATATGTCAAGTGTTCACCGATCAAGTTCATCACAATTTGGACAAGTTTTCCTAATTTTTCAAAGTGCGTAAAAAAAACTTTAGACAATACATAGTTTAATTAGATAGCACTAATGGGTTGACATAATATAGTAGATGCATAATCAGAACTCATCACAAACTAAATTAATAGAAGCAATATCCCAATCCTCAAATGTCTCAACCCTCAATTTTCAATTTGAACCACTACGCTCAGACTTCCAAGTAAAGCTCATACCAAACACGACCCATTAATTGTACTTGTAAAAAACCCTAAAAAAGAATTTAATACATCAACTGGTTCTATACACAAAGCGCAAGCACTGAACAATGTTCCATAAGTACATCAAGAAAGAAGCTGGCCAAGAATCATTCCGAGTAAGCATTCAGAAACCCCACAACAATCGATCATAAATGTCAAACAGCAATCGAACCCACAAGGCGAATTGAAGGAGAAAAAAAGAGAGAAGGTACTAAAAGAGCGATGATGCTGTGGAGTTGGATGCAAAATTGAACGGACGTGAAGCACGGAGAACGGACTCCCACAAAATCTGACCTCAGATCTTCTTCCCACTGCTAAATCTACCTGTCGATGGCTTCCTGAGGGAGGAGAGACGGTGAGAAAAGAAGACAAGCTTGGTGAGGGTGAACGCTGAGAGAGTTGAAGGTGAGAGCTGAGAGAGTGAGGAAGAGACACTGAGGAATGCATGCGAAGGAGGAGAAAAGCAGAAGCTCGGTTGCGGGAGTTTGAAATTGAATTTGTTTGCTTGTGAACTTTTTTTTTGCCAGTGTTTTCTTATGAACAGTGATTTAGTGGATTGGTATTATAAGATATATTGATATAACTATGTTAATCAGGGAGCATAAACTGGCGGATCGATAATAAAAGGATTCATAAATCGTACAAAATATTCTCAATGAAGGTAAAAGCTATTTATATGTTTGGAAAGTCAACATATTATTTATTCTAAAAAGTTGCATAATTTTTTTATGTATAATAAATGATTTTTCTTTTTTATGTAATTTTTCTATAAGATTGCATAATTACATAATTATCTTTCCATTCTTATCAATAAATTTTCAATAATTTCTTAAAAATAGAATTTAGTATTACTTTTTCTTTACAAAAAAATATAGGGATAAAAAAGTTAAAAATATAATATATATTTAAAAAAATAAAAAAGGGGTTGGCGGGCTCTGGGGCAGGCTGTCTTTTAGCCAACCCGAACCCACACCGTTTAGGCGAACAGATTGGTTGGGCCCCCGCATTACCAACCCTAGGTTTGAGCCTTAAAAGTCCTAAGCAAAAGAAGAATAGGAAATAATAAATGGGGATTTGATCTAACAGAAGTGACTAATGCCTCGCATTATGATAAATTAAAATTTAAATTTTCATTGGAAGATGCGTACATATTTAATACTCGATAACACTTTGAATATCATTATCTTCAAG
Source organism: Vachellia pachyceras (assembly GCA_025593235.1). Taxonomy (NCBI): domain Eukaryota; kingdom Viridiplantae; phylum Streptophyta; class Magnoliopsida; order Fabales; family Fabaceae; genus Vachellia; species Vachellia pachyceras. Next base: position 5,099 of record JANTPZ010103962.1, read on the forward strand.
AAGATATACTTAGAAACTAATGTTGTTGGGCGATGAGTTTGGGATTCTTTATCACGTATCTTTCATCTCTAGTAAAGTATATAATAGGACGATAATATCTATATTTGTTACAATTTTTTTGCCAACTATATTTGTTACAAAATTAGGTCAACGCTAATATCCTAAAATAAGGTTTTTTTTTGGGGACAAAAGTGTAAAGAAGGCTTAATATGTTGGCAAAAAAGGTTAATAATATAAAATTTAATAGCAAGCATGCTATATACTCTTCGGTGCGTCAATATATAAGACATTGTGCGACAATGATAACTTACTTTTTTTGCCAACGTGTTGCATAAATAACCAAATCATATGATGTAATGATGTACGGAAGTGTCTTTAATGTAAACTTTGGTTTCTTTGGCAAAATAATCATAATACGGCACTATTTATATTTTTTTTACATTTACTTTATTTTTATCATTATTTTATAATGATTTGTGTGTTTGATTTTTATTTACTAAAAGCTTCATGCTAATTATTGGATGGACTTTTTATTTTGTAAAAGGTTTATTTCAAGGAAACTATATTGGTTAAATTCCTTACGTTTATTATGTTAAATTCTTCAATTACATGTTGCCATGTGTTTTATCTTTTAAATATTATTATTTAACTATAATCCCACATGAAAAAATAGTACACATAATAAAATATTATTAAAAAACTTAACATAATAAATATAAAAAATTTAAATGTAGCTATTTCCTTCACCTACTTTAGATATTTGTTGGTAATGTGGATTGTGGTGGGTCTACTTCATATTAGTGGGGTGGTACTGAAAAGCCCAAAACTTTTGGGCCGAAGTGTGGGGCTGGGTTACACAAATAACCCTTCAATGGCTTGTCTTGCTAAAGCTTTGTGTTATTTTCCCAATGCCACGTCATCATCATGAGATGCGCTCCTATTTACAATATAAGTCACATTTTAGAAGTATTTTTTGGTTCATAATATGAATCATTTGGAGAATAATTAACTCTTCTTTCTCAACTTTTTCGTTGTCATTGATGTTTACATATGACTCACTTTATTTTCCTCTTTTTCAAAACCTTATATAATAAGAGTTAAACTGGTTTTTTTTTGTTAAAATATATATTTCGTCCTCTAAGTTTACATTAAATTTCAGTTTAGCCTCGTATATTTAAAAGTACATGTTTAATCCTTTATTGTTTATATCCTTATGTGTTATAATAAGGATAAGGAGGAGTTTGGTGGAGGGAATTGTGTATAATATGTCGAATCAAGTGATTGACAGACACTGGAATATTAATTTATTCATGTGTAATTTTATTAATCTACCAACTCTTCTGTTTAATTCATACCAATACGTTGGATGTTTAAATCGTTAATCAAGTACTCTTTTTGGTTTATAAATATTAACAATATACTTTTAAATGAATCTATCCATGCTTTACCTCTTATTATTCTGCCTATATATTTCGTGAATTATTGGTTGGTTACTGGAACTTTATGACTCATCCTGTGGTTTTAACATATTTTCAGGAGAGGGCTTCTGTATGAATACATGGGAAGGAAAAGAGCCGGATGCATAGTGTTGTATCTCTCTTTGTAGGGCCTTCTCTTTCAAGACATTCATGTGGGAGATGTACATATTGCCATATATATAGACTATGCATAGTCTTCATACGATGTTACTCATTTTGATGATGATGTATCGCTACCCTCTCTATAGGGCATTTTTTGTAGCCATTATTCCCTATGTGGGAAAATTTAATTGTGAATTATATAATTTGATGTTAAAATGGCTTGGATCATCTTGAAGTAGAGATGGTGATTCTTGAAAGTTACGTTTGAATTAACTATTTTTGTTTTGAAATTAACAAAGAGGTTGTTTCAGATGAGATGTTGAAGGTGATATATAAAGTATACGAACTGAAGCATGCAATTGCTTCGCAGATCAAGGTTATTTGTATCCATCTACTATAATTTTAATTGCAATTAATAATCATGATTTTGTGTTGAGATTTCAATAAATGGAAGTCTATAAATGTAATAAATGCTTTTTTATACCAATTGGGATTCTCCCAAATCTCAATATACACTCTTTATATATATATATATATAAATATTATGAGCATGGTAATAAACGCAATAAAAATGCATACAATTATTATTATTCATAAGATATAGATACAAACGCGTATTCTTTTAATATTTCAGCACAAAAGGGATGTCTAATTTTACAAAATAGTTTCTTAATGTGTGTTTACCCTATATATTATGGAAGGGGTAAAATATTCCATCCAATCATAAATATAAACTATCGATTATAGTGTAATTTAAGTAATATTTATTGTGTAAATTGCACTATAAATAAAAGTTTATATTTGGGGTTGTTATACTGTAAACGAAAATTTATATTGAAGACTGAAAAGAGTATTGTTTTTAGTTTTACAAAATTAGCATTTGGAACAAATTTTTAAAATATTTATACATCACACCAAAAAATCTAGATAAGTCATTCACTAATAAAACAAATCCAGGGAATTCAAACTCTATTCTTTCGTAAGGACTTTGTTTTTTTATTTTATTGATAATGTTTATATTTTATAATAATTGCATTTGGACCTTGAACAGTTGAACTGTCTATAATATAACGGGTTGACCATTTTATAGAAACCATCAATGCCATAACTCATTTCATCATTCTCCATGCAATGCATGGGAATTAGAGTTTGAATGTCCATTACAATCGTTTAGTGGCCCACTTATGGCAGTTTCCCATTTCACATTCACATTCAAAACAACTTAAGAATTCTGTTGTTATTTGTGTTTGGAAATCCGTTAGGAGAAATGAGTTTACGGATTCCGATAAGAATTTAAGAATTTCGAGATTTTTTACAAATTTCAAGTTGAAATTTGTCTTAGTTTACGTGCACCGTTAAAGGAAAGATTTTTCAAACATGCACGTTAATTTAAATTACATTTTATATTACCATTTTAAGTAAAAATGCATAAATCGCAGCTTAACTTTTATTTTATCTGTATCAAAGATTATATATTTTATTGAAACTCATATAAGCTGAAAAGCTGTCATGGAACATTGTTTGGACCAGTAATAACCCATTGCTACTGCAATTATCACATGGCTTGAGTATGATTCTCATTTGAACTATACTTTCACATGCCTTGAGTTTTCTCAAATTTTATAACAAATTTGATATTCGTTTTTCATCCATACGAAGGAACTCGCACACACATCATGTTTACAGAGGGACGAACATGTAACGTCATATTTAAAAAAGATATACAGCCCATTTGGATAAACATTTTTTCTTTTTTTTTTTTCACGTTACATGTAAGCCAAAATAAAACTCCTCTCACATACTTTTCTCAGCTTACATAAGAGTACTTCTCTACCGTTTTCTCAAACAGGCCCATAAAGAGATGTTTAATGTCAATTGTGTTGAATAGCCCAATGACAACTTTATATTAGCTGTCGAGGGCCTAGGAGTTTTCTTAAAGTTTAAAGGGTAAAAATATGAAATATGACAAATTTTATGGAAAAGCATATCTTGAAGCCTACTATGCAATCAGGTCAGTTCAAGAGAATGTCTAGATAAAAGGGGAATGGAAAAAACAGAAAAAGGGGGGGGGGTTTGATTATTACATATATCATCAATCCAAACCATACCCTTAAGGCTAATCCACATCAATACTTCCAAAATCCCATATCTAAAAGCATAACCATATGCAACCTCTCTAACAAAATAATATCAGAACCGAGAATAAATTCATTCTATTGATAAGAAAACATCATCGATTCACTAAACATAAGATGAACACATGAGCTGAGAAAGTTTGTTTGAGAAAACACAAGAGCAACGGACAGATTGACACAACATCAATGGTGATGATAGCCTGAATCAAACTATACCTGACTATGGGTTCAATCAAGGCTTTGAATTTCAACCATTTTGAAAGGAACCAAATCTGCAACATAAGAACCTGACAAACTTTATTGGAAATAAATTTCAAAGCCCATATCCAGTCAGGTCTAGTTTAAGGTATCCTTGAATTGAGGAAAATGAAACAGAAGAGGGAAGTTAGGTTTTGACATTTTAACCAGAATTAGAATCGGATCAAACCTTCCCTTCCCTTTCTATCTCGTTCATCCTCAATCCAAACATACCCTGAAGCTTACTCCTCCCCAAACATGGATAAGGGAAAAATACTCCCCACATATGTGAAAGCATGAAACATTTCCGGTGTGACATGAATCGGAAATTCCTGATCTTGCCGCCGAGCTTTAGGATTATATGAAATGAAAGGTTGATCATCTTCTCCTACAAGAACCTCATCTTCTTTCCAAAATCCCAAGAAATTCCACACTCCAAGACCTGGTCCAATCACATACCTTCTGTCACAGGACTCCTCAACCCCATATTCATTCATCACCCAAATCTCAATCTGGATTTCCATTGAGTAATTCAAATTATATTCCTTAACATAAGCAATAGAGTCATTGAGGACAGCAACATTACACTCTACAAGCTGATGAGCCGAATTATCGATGGTATCCTCTGGCAACATCATTCTACAAAATGCATCATCATTCATGTCAAAGCAAATGATGGCTTCATCAGAGAGACCAAGGGTCAACCAATGATAAACTCCTTTCAGTAGAAACTAAACTATAAACAGACTCAGTAACATCAATAATTCTCCACGAATTGGTACTAAGATTATACACCTCAGCTAGAAAGGGTTTGCAGTCTTCTATGTCAAAGTCCATAGAAGTAAAAATTCTGACAACCTTATAGTCATTCATCCCAGAAACAATACCAAAGCCATGTATGACCAAGTCATCTATGAGAGATATATGATGGTGGGGTAAGGGAAGGACCTTGACCTCCCTCGTTGCTGGATTCCAAAGGCAAAGCTCATCTGTGCAGTCAAGGTAAGTATGATGAAGACAGAAAATGCCATTGAAAGGACCATAAGGTATGATTTCACTGATGATTTTATCCGAAAGCCGCGGAAGCTCTAGATCAATTACAGGCTGAGAGATGTCATCAGAAAACAATGTTGCAGAAAACTCAGCATCAGAACGCAATGCCGTAGAAAACCCTGTTAGTTGTTGGCAGTGAAAGACCAGCATACCTGGTTGGCTTTTTGAGAGCTGAAAGTGTTTCTTGATGAAACCTTGGCTGTTGATCATAGCATAGGTGGATTTGTTCAAGATTTTGCAGCGTATCAGAGATTTCAAAGGGAGTTTCAAGAGGATTTCCACCATGATATCTTGGGGTAGCTGCTTCCACTCCATTCTGTTTTTCTGGCTCTTCTGGCTTGGTGATGATGCAGAGTAGGGAGTGTATATAACATAAAGGCAGATTACAAAACCGTCATACTCTGCCTCAGCCAGGAGTCAAAAGTTGACAGATGCTAGGATCATGGGGATGGTTGATAAATGTGATTTCTTTTCTTCCTTTTTTTGATAAAAGGGCAAAATTAAAATCCCAATGGCCCAATAAGAAAATACTACATTAAATAAGAAGCTAAAGTTTTCTTCTTCTTTTTTAATAAGATAAAGTA
>JANTPZ010103965.1:0-11957 GCA_025593235.1 Vachellia pachyceras
ATTTTTAAATTGTATAATTAATTTGTAAATAATTTAATTTGTAATTAATTTTTAAATTAGTAATTTTGTAATTAATTTTTACATTAGTTATTTTTAATTCTAATTATTTTTATTTAATTATTTTTTGAGTACAGGGTCATATTCAGCGTACAAACGCTGAGATGAGGGAGTCTCAGGGGTCAGTTGTAGACCCCATTTCCTCACTGAGGGCGGCCATGGAGGGGCGTCACAAGCACCTCGGTCGACTCCCAGGATTCGGGTTTAGGCCGACCCAAACCATTATCTGTGGGTGTAGAAGATATGAGGATGAAACTTCCTCCTCTGCTACTGCGTCCTCGGCGACTACATTTGGACCTCGGTGGCACAATGAGCCAGATGCGGATAGAGACGACTTGCAAGCTGAGATACATGCACAGTTGCAGCAGGAGCAGATGTAGCAACAGAAGGAGCAGTTGGAAGATTGAAATGCAGGTGCAGGAGGCAGAGACTCGAGTGCGGACCGAGATGCAGTCGTAGATTGAGATGTGGAGGCAGGCTGCGAATGTCATGCTGCAAATTGCATTCCAGGCTACCTTTCCTCGCTCTGCTCCACCTGAGCTACCTCCACTGCCAACCATGGCCCCCATCCCCTGTAACTCCACCACCCCTAGCTCCCCAGCCCGCTGCACATCCCGAGGATCGCCAGCCCTCAGCGGACAGTTGATTTTTTTCGTATTCATTTTTTTATTTTCAATACATTTTTTGTTTATTTATTTAAAATTTTATCTTCTTATCGAACTTTATTTAATTGAGATTTTAAATTTTATTAACAGTATAAATTATAATTAATTGTAAATAAAATAAATATTTAATTAACAAATAATTTTACAAATTAAAGTTAAATAAATTTTAATTTTGAAATTAAAGGATTTGTTCTAAATTTTGATTCACTTCACTTAAATTTAATTTTTGAATAATTATTATTAGTTAAGAATAAAATCAATTAATAATCATAATTATTATTATATTAGTAGAGGTTACAAAAAATCGCTGCAAATTTGAAATTGAAAAAACAAATTCCCTCTGTTTTAGCAGCGGTTATAAACCGTTGCAAATTTGAAATTTGAATAATTTTCCTCGGTTTTTGTAACGGTTAAGGAATCGCTACAATGTCCAACAGTCAACCGTTTAGCAGCGGTTTTAAACCGCTGCAAAGTTCAAAGGTAATGCTTTTTGTAGCGTTTTTTAGTAGCGGTTTAAAACCGTTGCAAATTTGTGACCATTGACAAACATCAAATTAAGCCTTCCAAACTCAGATTTCATGCCAAATTCTCCATTCTTTCTCTAATTTCTGTCTCTGATCACACTTGCTTATTCTTGGTGATATTGCGATCAAGTTTATGTGAAGTTTTTCTAATGGATAAGTCATGGATCAGGTTTCCTCGCACGTCCGCTCGATATTTGGACGGATTAAATAGTTTCTTAGATTTTACTGATAGACATGGCAAGATTAATGGTAAGATTTCATGTCCCTGCTCTAAATATAATTTCAAAAAATCGCATGTTAAAGATGTTGTTAGGGAACACTTGATAGTTAAGCTGTTCCCTCAAAGTTACAAAAACTGGGTATATCATGGAAAAACTGGTAATGTCTTGAGAGAGTGTACTCCTGCATTCTCGCAAATAGGAGTGGAAGAGGACCGTGTTGACCCCGTCAATGATGTACTTCGTGATGCTTTTGGGGTTCATGACAATGTAGTCACAGATGAAGTGTAACGTTCGGAACCTCAGTATATGAGGAACACGGAAGCTCGTACTTTCTTTGAGCTCATGGAAGAAGCCGACAAAGCTCTATATCCTGGGTGTGGAAAGTACTCAAAATTATCTTTTTAAATTAAATTGTACCATATTAAATGTCTATGTGGTATATCTGATAAGGGAATGTCAATGATATTAGAATTGTTACTTGACACATTCCCTGAAGCATCGATCCCAACATCCTTTTATGATGCAAAGAAGATTATCACTAAATTGGATTTGAACTACGAAAAAATCCATTCATGTCCAAATGATTGCTTGCTTTATTGGGGAGAAGATGCGAATAGAGAAATTTGCAAGCAGTGTAACACCTTGAAATACAAGCCAGACATGAAGGGAAAGAATAAGAAAAAGAAACCTGCAAAGATTCTCAGGTATTTTCCTTTGAAGTCGCGACTTTAGAGATTGTATTTCTCGACTATAACTGCTGATCACATGAGGTGGCATGCTGTTGAAGCGAATCCTGATGGTAAGTTAAGACATCCGCGGGATTATGAGTCTTGGAAGGGGTTTGACAAATAATTTCCAGATTTTGCGGCAAATCCCAAAAACTAAGCATAGGAAAAGGTCAGGCGGCCTGTCAGGGGCCTGTGCCTGGGCCTGCAAAAGCCTGTAACAGACTAGGCTTTTACAGGCCCACACTGAAAAAATGGCCTGTTTTGGCTTGTTTTGCCTGCTTATTTATTTTTTTAAAAAAAATTTATATTACATAATGTGGCTGGAAGTGGAACCGTGGAAATAGGTGCTTTGTCTGTGACTTGTCCAGTTGTCCTCCACTCGCCGCTTGTCCGCTCGCTGCTTCAAGAATCCATGCCTCTCGTCGAGTAGTCGCCCGTCGTTGAAGCTCGACTTTGTTCCTTCTCCGTCGCTGAAGTTCAGGTCATCGGAACTCGGAAGGTCGAGTCATCGCCCATCGCTGAAGTTCGACATTGCTTTGCTTGTTTGCCTTAGACCCCATTCCGCCTCTGCTTCCAGAATCCACGGCTTTCTTTGCTCAAGCTCGACGGTTCAGTTCAATTCAGTTCAGGTCATCGGAAGCTTGACATTATTCCTTCGCTCAAGCTCGACTCTGTCCACCGCTGCTTGCTAAGCGTTCATTTCAGGTGTGCCCCTATACGCGTTTTTTATCTTGTTCTGGTCATCTGCTTGCCCCTATTCAGATGCTAAAATTCTATAATGATTTCCGACAAAGGCAGTATAAAATGATCGTTAGAAGCTGGAATTCTAAAATGATTGTCAAATGATTTCAAACATGGAAGCGAATTTCAATTCGAACGGTAGCTTATAGTTGGTAGCTAGTTGAAAGGAGATCTTTGAGCTTGGTCACTCAAGAAGGTTCTTGTTTCCAAGTGTTTTGGTGTTTAATATGAAAGTAATCTAAAGCAACGTTAAGCTATCCGAGGCTGTCAGTTAAAGTGTGAGAATGTGCATCAGCGTGTTGGCTCTATTGCTTGCTACTTGTACTTATTCCTTACCAGAATCCTCTTCAGTAAATGCAAGGGAAGACAAATGGAGAGAACCCTACACACACACACACACAAACACACAGAGTTGCATTATCATATTTGATAATTAAAGAAGAAAAAAGTGATGCTGTTATAGTTGCATTATCATATTGCTTGCTTTGAATGCGAGGCAGAGACCAGTCTTCAACTTCATCCGTCAATATTGCAAAATTATGGTTGATTTTGCTCTAAATATCTCATGTGTTGTGGTTATATAAGCGTACAGTTTAAAAGTTGCTAATTTGGAAGCTGGAGAGAGCTCTGCAATTGTCTCCATGGTTAATGTTCTTTATATTGTTATTTTTATAGTAATGAATATGTGTGGAAGGATGGGAACCTTCTTCCAGAAGGGGATGTGTGTTGGGGAAATACTGATATCCCAGAATTAACTGGAATCTTGAAGAGTAATGATTCTTGTGGCACTAGTAATGATTCTTGTGGCACTAAGTTACTCACTGATTGACCTTTTTTTGGGTAAAACATCAATGCTTTTACTTCATTTTGCAACTCCTTTCATTGGAATTTTATATTGTTCTGTTTATGTCCTACTACTTATTTGAATTCTTGGTAACAACAAACTGCAGGGTCATGAAGGAAAATTCTCTGTTTATGTTCACACACCAAAAGAAAAGCCAGCACATAGGAGCCGTTATTTTATCAGAAGAGAAATTCATAGTAAACCGGTATGGGATATAAGACATGTTTGACCATACAATTTACTCTTTCTCTCTGTGACAGTTTGAAGCCGTTAGTTAACGTTGTTTTCATCTGAAATTAATCCCAGTATCCATGGGATCATATATGAAAAATATGGCTGTTCTATACCTTACTAATGCTGGGGAAAACAGCTTGCAGTTGCAGATTGTTCATCTTTTACTTTATATTGCTATAAAAATAACAATATACCTTGTTTTTGCCCAGCTAAGTTGATTATGTAATTGTTGGCTTGTGTTTCAGGATGGGATATGGCTCTTTACATTGAGGCAATTGATACCCAGCATTTATCACCCTTCACTGTGACTGTGAGTAGACACATTTTACACAGGATAATCACTTCTTACTTGCATATTTTTTCCTTTTAATAGGACGGTGGTTTCTGATGTCTGTATGTTTTAATTTGTTATCATTGATGATACCTCTCGGGTGTTCAATCTTCAATTAATAAATAACAAATATCTGTATTTGATTAAAAAAATTATGGAACAAGCCTGTATACAGGCCACAAGTCAGGCCAGGCCTAAAACAGGCCCAGTCTCAGGCCAAAAAATTGGCCTGTATACAGGCCACAGGCCAGCCTTCCCCCAAACAAGCCTGGTCTGTTTGGGGTGGAGCCTGGCTTGGCCTGTTTCCACCCCTACTAGAAACATATGCCTTGCTCTAGTGATTGACAGATTCAATCCTTTGGGGAACCTAATCACAAGTTACAGTATTTGGCATGTTTATTCCATACAATTTGCCTTCTTGGATGTGTATGAAGCAAAACTCATTCATTTTGTCTATGATCATCCCATGAAAGAAAGCATTGGGCAACGATATTGATGTGTACCTGCAATCTTTGATAAAGGAGTTGGTTGAATTGTGGAATGATGGGGTTGAGACATACGATGCATATGATAAGGAGCTGTTCAAATTGCGTACGGCTTTGATGTGTACGATAAGTGACTTTCCGGGTCTTGGAACTTTATTTGGATGGAACGTGCATTCTGGACTCGCTTGTCCCGTATGTAACTTTGACGTGGAGCCATTGTGCCTTCCACACAGTTGGAAGTGGTGCTTTATTGGATATCACCAATTTCTTGATGGCAAGCACAAATTTAGGTTGCAAAGAAATCGTTTTGATGGAAAACAGGAAAGAAGAGGACCACCTGTCATGTTAAGTGATTCTGATATTTTGAGTCAGTTTGATGATGTTAATTTTGAGTTTGGAAAAAAGGATAATTCAGAACAAGGCAGAAGGAGACCACGTAGTACTTTGGAGGTTAATCCGGTTCAGCAATGGTGGAAGAGGAGTATATTTTTTACTCTTCCTTATTTGAAGACTAATATGTTATGTCACAGTCTTGATGTTATGCATATTGAAAAGAATGTGTGTGGTAATGTTCTGTACACCTTGTTGAACGAATATGGGAAGTCCAAAGATTATCTATGAGCCAGGAAGGATTTACAATCCATGGGAATTCGTCAAGATGCTTGGCCAGACGACAATGACAAGTTTCAACCGGCAAAATTTACCTTAACGAAGCTGAATAAGGATATATTCCACTCAACGTTGAAGAACATTAGGGTTCCTGATGGATATTCAAGCAACATTTCAAGGTGTATCGATTTGCAATCTTGAAAAGTATCTAGATTAAAGAGTCATGACTCCTACGTCATTATGCAACAATTACTACCATTGGCACTTAAAAACACATTAACTCTAGAAGTGTCAACAGTGTTGGTGGAGCTTTATTCATTCTTCATAAAGCTGTGTGCAAAGGTTCTTATCACTGATGAGTTAGATAAACTGCAGCAGCAGATAATTCTCACATTGTGCCATTTGGAAATGATCTTCCCTCCTTCCTTTTTCACTGTCATGATGCACCTCACCGTACACTTTGTCCAAGGGGCAAAACTCGGAGGTTCTGTTCAATATCATTGGATGTATCCTATTGAAAGGTACTCACACACATTATTTACATAGATCGGTTTATCACCAATTTACTAATTTATCTTAAGGTTTGAACTTATTACAGGTTCTTTGGAAGTTGAAGTCATATGTCAGGAATAAGACATGGCCAGATGTTCAATAGCGGAATGCTATATAGGGGATGAGGTCTTAAACTTTTGTTCACGGTACTTTGATGACATCGAGACATCTTTCAACCATCGTACTCGTGTTGATGATTGCCCTGATGTTGGTCCCTCAACATCAGCATCCAGTTTGTTCCCTCCAGTTGGAAGATCAGTTAGAGGACATTAATACTTCAACCTTACTCCTAATGAGATGCTGCAGGCACACCGACATATATTCATCAATTGCAGTCAAGTAGATCCTTTCATTCAATGAGTATCAGTACCAACCTATTATCTTATTAATTTAACCTATGTTTACCAAGATATTATCTTATTAATTTAATATATGTTTAATTATGTCAGAGAGTTCAGAAGTTATGTCAAGCGTCAACTACGTATCAGGATACACACGTCCATAGAAGAGTGTATAGAGAATTCCCAAGTTGATTTGCATGTCGAATGCGTAATGACAACAATCCCCACCAGTTGATTTGACAAATCTTGCCATTAGTCCGCTCCAATATGCGAGAAGGTTTACCGCATACAACGTCAATAGCTTCAAGTTTTGTACAGTTTCACGCGATCAAGGTTCTCTCACCCAAAATTCTTGGGGTTTTGGGACATTCGGTACAAGAAGTTATGCAAGCTCCAATGATGGTAACATGCGTTTTAGAGGTGTCCCCTACTGTGGGAAACTAGTTGACATCATCGAACTGAATTATCAGGGTCAATTCACCGTCACGCTATTCAAGTGCTCCTGGGCAAATAGGACAACTGCTCGTGGAATAACCATAAATGAGCTGGGCATCACATCTGTGAATTTCTCAAGGCTCATTCTCACAAGTGACTCTCTAGACGATGAGCCGTATATTCTAGCATCAGAGGCACAAGTTTATTATGTCGAAGATCAGAAACATAAAGATTGGAGTATGGTTGTTCATCTTAAACCCAGAGATATTTATGACATGGGTGATAGTGACGAACAGTTGAGACATGAGACAGAGCCATTATAGAATACTAATTTTCAAAACTTCTTACTTGAAGGAGATGAAGATTTACCCTTTGTTAGAGATGATGAAGATAAATAAATAAATTAGGTGCGTAATTTTTTATTTTTTTAATGTCGAACGTATTTGCAGCGGTTTTCAAACCGTTACAAATTTGCATAAACCGCTACAAAAACCATCACCTAAAACGCTGCAGATACAACCGCTGCAACCATAAACCGCTGCAACCATAAATCGCTGCAAAATTGCGTGGCCTAAACCACTGGTAAAGCAAATCGCTGCAAAATTACGTGACCTAAACCGTTGTTAATACACGCAGAAGAACCTATAAATACCCTTCCCCCTCCCCAAACATTTTTCATCTCTGGCCTTGTAATGTTGGCGTGCCGTCTGCTTGTCTTCTTCTGGTTTAGTATTTTGCTTAGTTAATTTTCCTTTAGTGTAATTCTGTTTTTATTTTATCAATCTTTTTAAAGTTTTGGTTTTCTCCTGCTTTAATATTTTGCTTGGTTAATTTTTCTGTAGTTTAATTCTGTCTTTATTGTATTAATCTTTTTAATTTTTTGGTTTTTGAATTTCATTCTTTTAGTTTTTCTTAATGTTTAATTTGGCTATTCTTTTTTATTTGTGTTTAATTTTTTCTTTTGTTATAATTTTTTATATAAGTTTTTTACTCAATATAATATATACAATATTTAAAATATTTTTATTTTTGTTTTTCCTTATTTTAATTTCTATAGCTTATTTTTTTATATTAATTACAGATTTTTTTTAACTTTTCTGCAATTTTTTTTTTAAAATTTCATAATATTTAGTAGCTGTTCTATAACCGCTACAACTGTTCACAAATTTTTAAACATGTCTACCTTTTTTTTTTATTTTTTTGTCCATTAAATGATCTTTAGTAGCGGTTCACAACCGCTATAAATAAAAAGGCAAGAACAACTATTTCAAATTAGTAGATGTTGAAGAAACAGGTGCAAAAATTTTGGAGGGGATTTTTTCACACGTGAAAATAGGGCGGGAATTACTATTTTAATTAATAGCGGTTTAGAGTAAAAATTTTTATGAATTTTTTTGGGTGGGAATTACTATTTTAATCAGTAGCGGTTTTAAAACCGTTGCAAACGTTATGTTCCACTGTCGCATTTGGCTAGATTAGTAGCGGTTATGGGTCGTTACAAAATGTTCGTACCTCTGTCGGTTATGTAGAGAATTTGTAGTGGTTATTGTATAACCGCTGCAAATTTAGTATCGGTTTATTCTATGTGCACCGCGGTTCTTTTAAGCCGCTGTTAAATCATTTGCCACAATGGGTTTTGCAACGGTTTGACTAACGGCTACAACATGTCATTGTAGTGGTTATAACCGCTACTAATGCAACCTTTTTTTCTAGTGATAAGACTAACATGGCGAGTCTAATAAAAGGCGTTAATCCTCGTAATATGGTAAGCCAAGATTTAATTATCGAGAGAGGTCTTTGCATTTAACTTAGTATTTGAGATCAAATATGTTTTGCTTTGACAAAAAATACTTTCACTTGTAAAAAATTTTTTTTTTTTAATAGGAAAATTTTTAGGTGGGTTCAGCACCTATCCCCCACCAAGGTCAGAGCACGGCCCTAGCGCTCTTTGAGCACTTATAAGGGACTTATGAGATCATCTACCAAAGGAGCCCTCATAACGGCAGAGGGAATCGAACTCACCTCCTTGTGGGAGTTGAGCCCGTTCTTTACCATCTGGGCCAACTCTCATTGGGAAAATAAACTTTAACCTCTTGTTTTATGGACTATGGTCGTGGGTGAGGGTTGTGACGAGTGTTAAGTTGATTTTTTTTCAAAAAAAGTCTTTTAGTAGTCCCAACATGTCATCTAATTTAGTTCAAATGGGCCTTGACAAATCATAATCACATCAGTTTAAGTAAACTTGTGATATCAATAGAGATTTAGTCTAGAAGAGTGAGCCAATTCTTTGTGACATGGTGAATTAAGGTTTAAAATCCTGATTACAAATTACTTATATTTAATATTCGATAATATCTCGAATGTGACTTTTCAATTCTCATAGTTATTGGCTCATTCTATCACCCTTTTCTTTTTGCCTCACTAGATTCTTTTTGCCTAGCTAAACATATTATGAAGTCTATAGATGTTGGTATTTAACTTGTATTTTTAATAGTTTTTTAAATTAAAAATAAAGAAGCAACATAAGATGCAAGAGTATATATATGATTCCCTCTCCTATCTCTCTTTTCACTTCCCCCAATTTTAACTTTAAATTTTAAAGGCCCTTTACTACAGATTTTATATTTTACATAATCTAAATACCTTGTGTCAAAGTCCCACATCGGAGAAGCTCGGGAGGGTGCTGGGCTATATAAGCGGGCGTGCTGCACACCCCCATGAGACGTCTTTTGAGGGAGAGAGTAATGGCCCCGTGACAAGTGGTATCAGAGCCAGCCCTGAGCCTTCGGTCTCTGGTGGACCCTCCGGACGCCGGCGAGGTTGCCGGTGGGCCCCGCGGCGAGGTCGCTTGCGGATTGGCTGGGGTAGAATGTCAAAGTCTCACATTGGAGAGGCTCGGGAGGGTGCTGGGCTATATAAGCGGGCGCGCTGCACACCCCCATGAGACGTCTTTTGGGGGGAGAGTAGTGGCCCCGTGACACTTGGCTCTTGTACCCATAAAAATACATTGACTATTGCTCGTAACTCCAATTAAAAATTAAAATAAATTCTTTAATTGGAATTATTTTGTTGCAACTGTCAACAAGTCACATTAACTAAAGTGAATCTTATATCTTTCCAATTCTTTTCATCCCACTTGATTCTGTGTTGGTTTAGGCTATATTTGCATCAGCGATGACAAAAATGACTTTTATCCTTATAACTTTAACAAAGTTACATTTGGGTAAATGTGATTTATGTATGGACTGATTTTTATAAGCCTCAACATTTAATTTTTTTTCTCTCTCCACTCCACCATTGACAAATTAAGTGCTAATGAAAGCCCTGTCTTGAAAAAAAAAATAGAAATGTAGAGAGAGGAGAAGGAGGCCCAAATCCTATCCCATGAATTGGCCCGATAAGAAAATATGTTTGTTTGTAACATGTGTTGGTTTTCCTAAATTACATTATTTACTAATGCACATTGAAACTATCATTTGATGAAACAAATTAATAAAGATGTTTCAAAGAAAAAATTATAAATAAGGAAAAAATGCATTAATATCCTATATTTAAAATCAAAATAAGCCCATCATCTAGTTTTTATATATTTTTTGTATAAACCATCCAGTATCCTGGGTTCATTGCCCGCTCCAGACTAATCCGGACCCCCCGTGAGGAGACCTTACGGTGGTAGCGAGGTACCGATGGGACAACCTCTTTGAGGTTGCGTTAATTATCGCAGCTGTCACTCTCCAGGGTTCGAACTCTCACCCTGAGGAATGCTGATAGTAACCCTTACCAACTCTACCAAACGCGTATTGCTATCTAGTTTTTATATTTAGTACACGAGGTGTGTAATACAATGAGAGTCAAAACGAAAGATAGTCAGAAAACAATGATTAAAAGAATTGAAGTGGGCCAAACAGTGTAACTAGTTAGATTGATGTTTGGCCTTGAATTACTAAACCACTTTCATAGTTAGCTGATTAGATCGGAGTTGATTCGCCATTAAATTAGTACTTGAAATTAAATTGAGAACCAGAAAAACCTCATGGATTTTGAGTATAATGGAAAAAAATGAAAAAATAAAAAAACCATGACAAACAAAATCATTAACAATCTCAAAAATTTAAATATATTTAATGGTGTTATTGCATTGAAAACTTTATGATGTTATTATACTAACAATTAGATTTATTTCTTATCTATATATTATTATATAATATGCCTGCAACTATATTTTAACAAAAAAAATTCGTTCGATCACTGAACTAACTATTTGAACCATGAAAATTGAGACCCGTTGATCTTTTTGCCATTGAACTTTTAAAACATTGCTAAAATGAGAACAATTTAAAAGAAATTGAGCCTTTTGATTTTTTTAAAAGTTCCTGGATTTGAATAATGCAATTCTAGTTCACCAATTAATCATTTTTAAGTGGAAGTGGACCCTTTTCTTTTCTTTTAGGAAGAAACTTTTGTTTAGTTCCACCGACCCACCTATCACAAATGAGCAACCAAATTAAAGCATCTTCTTCTAAAGCACTTCCTAATTCCAAAGGTTTTCACTTTTCAATTTCATATTCCCAATAAAGTCATCTTTCTCTTTCTCCCAAAACAAATTTTCTTAACGCATTACCCACAATTATCCATTTTGGAGGGCAAAAAAAAAAACCATGCACCAAAAAGTTAATTCAATAGGGAATGATATGACTAATGCTCCATAAGAATGTGGACTTAAATATCTCACTATCAATAACAACAACTTTATTATTCCTTCCATTCTAAATATGAAAACCAATGAAGGGATTTGCTTTAGGTTAAAATCTTAAGATTTGAATCCACTTTATTTTCTAAATATACAATTTATTCTTTAAATTATTTACACTGATTGCACTTATTAAGTGTGTTCTTAGAAGGGAGTAGCTTGCATTTCAATGAAATTATTATAAGAGGTATTTTATGAAACTAACACATATTTATCGTAAATAACTAATTTAACTAATTTTATTAATATGCTTAAATTAATTATTTATCTCTTACATTTAGTGTTAGAGTAGTAGCTTTTGATTTAACTCTTCCAAACTTTATATAGGAGGAAAACAGAAAAGAGCAAAGTGGAGAGCAAAGACAAATCAATTCATTTAGCTTTATTGGACTTTAACATGAGAGAAAAAGCTCAGAGCCTAAGAAGCCTACCTTATAATA
>JANTPZ010103966.1:0-11828 GCA_025593235.1 Vachellia pachyceras
GGAACTCGGTGGCACTCCTGAGTCCCATATTAAAGCTTTGACGTGTAAAATGGAATGCTCTGGTGACCCTTCACTACAAAATGCACTAGAGCTTGTTCATGGCTATCTAGATCAAATTCCATCATATGGTCATCGAGAAGTACTGATCTTATATTCAGCTCTTAATACATGTGATCCTGGTGATATCATGGAAACCATCCAGAAATGCAAAAAGGGTAAAATAAGGTGCTCAGTCATTGGTCTTGCTGCTGAAATGTTTATATGCAAAAATCTTTGTCAGGAAACTGGAGGAACATACTCTGTTGCAATGGATGAGGTTAGTTGAAGCTGTTGGTTTTAATTAGCCCTGCTTATTATTATTCCCCTGAGCCCCTCTATAAATTGTTTTTGTTGCCATGAAGACTCTAGACAATGATTTAGAATATCTAAGATTGTTATTCTAGTGATTAATCTTGAAACTTTTTTAGATGTTCCCCCCCCATTCACACAGTTACATCTTATGTAGGCCCACTTGAAAGAGTTAATTCTGGAGCATGCACCACCACCTCCAGCAATAGCAGAGTATGCTACTGCTAGTTTAATCAAGATGGGTTTTCCTCAAAGAGCAGCTGAGGGTTCCATTGCCATATGCACATGTCATGAAGAGGCTAAGGAAGGTGGCGGATACACTTGTCCCAGATGCAAAGTACGTGTTTGTGAGCTTCCAACTGAATGTCGTATCTGTGGATTGACCCTCATCTCATCACCACATTTGGCAAGGTCATATCATCATCTCTTTCCAATAGTTCCCTTTGATGAGGTGTCTCCATCATCTCGAAATGACCCACGTCAGAAGCTTCCCGACTCTTGTTTTGGTTGTCAGCAAAGTCTTCATGAGCCAGGTAAGGTTTAGGCATCAAAATGTATGATGATAAACAAGCATTCGTTCAAGGCATAAATCTTAGCGTTATAGTCATTATGGTGGTGCATCAGTGAATTGATGCAAAACTATTTTGATTGTAAGTGAACCTGAATTTAAAAAATTGTGGTTGTGCATAGGTACACTTAGATGGGGAGGTGGAGTTTAGGCATCAATCGAGGGACTTGAAATTTAACATTCTTGGTCTGATCTGATTGGCAGAACAAGCTAAATCTTTTGGTTTAGGGTATTTAGGTATTTATTCTTTATGCAAATGGCATATAATAACAGAAGCCAACTGATGAGAGTCTTGAGAAATTTCAACTAACAAGATTGTAAAATTCTATGCTATTCCTGTTTTCTTCCATAATGAATGTAAAATATCCCAATGTGACAGAAGACAAAACCACTGTTGATCCAATTTTTAACATCTTCTCTGCCCTACCGGCCATGGTACAGGAAACAAGCCCAGTCTTTCCGTTATTTGCCCCAAATGCAAACAGTACTTCTGCCTCGATTGTGACATCTATATTCATGAGAGCTTGCATAACTGCCCTGGCTGTGAGAGTTTCAGGCATTCCAAGATGGTCACCGCAGAATGATTGTCAGCCTTCTCTCTCCCGTTTCCACAGCATCAGCGTCTAAAAGATTCTCTACTATCTCAGTTCTCATGGCCTTGCAGCATGGACCTTTAAGGACGTGATAGTAGGGGCTTATTCAATACTCTCCGATTGAAATTTTCTATTCACTCTTTGATTTTGTTAGGCACGCGTATTGTCCTATTGGAAGCAATCATATTCTAAGCTTGATGAAACCCCATCGATACCATATACCTTTAAGGCAACAAGGTAGATATTTTATACTGGCATAACGGTTATTCATCATTTTAACAATCACATCTTTGATCTCTTTCCCTCATTCCTTCTGCTAGGAATTCTGTCACATTCAGAAGCTGATGGTAGTTTTGCCTTTACCAGCATTCCATGTTTGAGCTGACAATACCGTGCTTTTGTCATCTGCTGGTCACTAAATTATTATTTTTCAACTTTGTATGACATATTTACATTTGTTTTGCTGTGGTGATAATCGTTGTTTGACCTCCAACCTCATCCCTATGCCTTTAAAGACAAAGGATAGCGACCACTTTTAAACATACTTACCACTATCTATGGATCATATTTGCAGGTTCAACGTTACCCAATCACTGTTTTTGTGAAATGAAAGAGGCCATACTGGCTTTCTGAGGGATTGAAACCAACACCTCTCTGTGCAAAGAGACTATTTTACAACTAGGGTCTATGGCAATGCACCGCTTTTCAATGCATCTATTTTTTCCTATCAATTTTTAGCTATATAATTATTTTTATATAATTCCGTGTGACTTTATTCTAAACTCCATGTGAGGAAAATGACCCATGCTAATTTTTATCAAAGTATAAATTCTTTGCACATATTCCCTCCTCTCTTTCGCGCCTGTCATTATCAAATTTCAATTCAAATAATTTGGGGTAAGAAATTCTTTTCATGTTTGTAATTAATTGAATCGAAATTCTATGGGGCTTCAACAAAATTTTATGATTTCTAAGAATCTGATGTTTGATGGTGATTTTTCCCCTTTTCTTCGAGACCTGTAATTTCCTCTAAAATGGAACTTCTCAATCTAGAGCGTCCATAAACGTTTACATAGGTGATTTATATGATGAGGTCATGTACTATTTATCCATGCAAGCAATCAAGAATAAAAATGTAATTGGAGAGAAATTTGGAAATATTAAGAGTTTTCCGTCAAAAAGAAGAAAATATTAAGAGTTTTGAAGAAATAAAATTGGATACAAGAAAGTTGGCTTGTTTAATACACGAGCTAACGGAATAGAAAATGTTCCAAGGAACTAATGAACCAAATATAAAGTTGGAAATGTAAAGTAATATAGATTATCAATGAATAATTTAATTTGCCATGCTTTAACTTTTTGTTTTTTACTTATTCAGGTTAATTTTTTTTTTTCTTGGTGCTTCTTTCTAGTTAGATTAATTAATGTTCACAAATATTGAGTATAATTTTTTAAAGCCTCTTATAATTATTTGAAAAATTAAAGTTACAGTGAAATATTGTATTATTACCTCTAATTCTTAATATAATTTTCTTCCCAAGACATCCCTAATGATCGTCCGTATTAAGAGGAACCATTAAAGGGTAGTCAAAATGAACTATTGTATTTTAAGAAAATCAACACATATTTATTACAAATAACTAAAATAACATATAATTACTTTCTTTTATTTTTAATATGAGAGCCAATTAATATTTTTTAGAGATTAATGAAGTTAATTAACTAATATATTTATCATTTTTCTCTGTACTAATTTATTTGATTTATAAGTTGATATATAATCTAGTGATACATATAAGTATTTTCTCTACATACATTTTATAATTAAGTAATTTATTTAAATTTTTTAATCTCCTTAACAAAGTCAACCAACTCTTATATTAAGAATCGGAGGTAACGATTTTTTTTATCTCTCCAAATTATTTATCTAGCTTATTAAGGAGGAGGAGGAAGCGAAGTATATATAAGATTGTATTAGAACTCGGGGCTTAGTAAGAATCATATAAACTATAAAGTTGGACAAGAATAAAGCGAGAACCTAGCTGCCTTCAAATTAAGCCTCTTTTGGTAGAAAGACGCAAGATACCTTCATTATTGTACTTTTTTCGCCATGTTGACAAGATTACTTAGAATCAGATCAAACGCTGATCATCATCATATATGTTCAGTAGTGACACAAATTTAAAAGATATATATATGTATGTATGTATGTATTAAAGGTGATGAAAGAAACCAAAACCAGAGAACAGGCCAAACAGAAACCACATACTTCTCTCAGTATATATATTTGACTGATCGATGATTGTATACATATATGTTTGATTGAATCAAGAGACCCAAAACATAGAATCTGACGTTGATGATGTGTCAATATCATGCATGATTAGTTGTTCTTGGGAGGGTGGTGCCTTGGTCCATGGTAATCTGCACTAAAAGACACAAAGCCCTTATCAGCCTCATCTGACCAATGCCTTCTTAATCTTCTCTTTCGCCTTTCGTTGTAATTATGTGATGATAACGAGGACGAGGAAGATGGCAACGTTAACGATGTCTCTACCACGTTCACTTTCTTTGAGCTTTTACTTTCATCACCAAATATGATTGCCGGCTCCCGGCTTTTGATGGTAGAAGCAGTTGCATCATCATTACTTATCTGTTCAATAAGTTCCCAATATATATATATATATATATATAGTATTAGTTCTTCAAATACTAGCTAGCCTTCATCATTCTATTATGAACAAGAAAATTAGGGCATGTGAAGAACAAAACTGACAATAAGAACCAATTAAGAACAATGCTAACTTAAGAGAGTATATTTACCATTGAAGCGGAAGAAGGAGCATTAACTTCAGCACCTGCATATATATATATATATATATATTATTTCACCTTTATATATGATCAAATACACTTTCTTATGGAAAATAACTGAGAGCAGACCTGGGTGCAATCTAGCAGAAGATAGCAAGGAAGCAGAGAGCAGCAGAAACAAAACGAAAGCACCAGTATTCACCACCATGACCATGTGCATAATATTAAAGGATTCTGGAAAATTATATTGCACAAGAGAGAGGAGAATCACTTGAAATGAGATTTCCAGTATTTATAGTGCCGCGTGTGTGTGTGTGTGAGTAATAAGGAAAACACAAGTCAAAGTTTAGGTTTAGGGTCTTCATGTACCCCATAAAGTTCGGGTCAAAGATGGGAGTTTTTCCAGCATGCACCACCTACAACGTTTTGGTTTTTCACAAACACTTGTAACTATACACTACCTTTATTGAAAATGCACAATTCACAACGTTGTGAATCCCACAATATCGATCCCATGTCTCTCGCATGCACATACTGATACAAACGCACATGAAAGTTTCTGTGTGTGTATATATATCTGCTCAGTTATTGAAGTAGTTAAAATTACTTTCACTTTCTCTTATAAGTGACTGACTAAGTACATGAACTCTCCTTTCCACATATATTTTCAAAATATACGGTAAACTATATATACTAGACACACAAGCTTAGTTTTGATTCAAACCGTATTTCTAAACATGAGCTAGCTAGTAGTGCTCTTAAATGGACCAAAACTAAAACAATACCAAGCACATGCTTATGTATAATTATTAAATGGGGAGCTTCATATGTAATATTTTTCACCTTGTGTGAACGTCCCACACTTAAGAACATAATTAAATGTTTCTTGAAGAATGAGAATTTTAGGTGCACATGAAGACGAGTGATATAGTGTTGTTTCGAGGGAATTAGGTTTAGACTTAATATGAATTCAATGTGAGATGGTCCAACAAGAATGAATGTGTACAGATTGAAGAGAGAGAGAGAGAGAGGGGTGAAAGCCCATTATTCTTGGGAGAGGAGAATGAGTCTGCCATGGAAGACAAAAAGGTGAAGAAGAAATATAGGGTTTTGGCGCACACACATACAATACAATATAACGTGGAATGCAAGTTTACCATAGTGGTGTGTTTTGCGTTTGTCTACAACCATGCAAATATCAACGAAAGGGAATTAAAAGCAGTGCTTTTAGTTTGCCGAGGTAGGTTCATTATATATTTGTGGGTTAAACAATGTGATTGATGTTATACTTTATGCCTTTGAAGCTACGCTTTTCTATGCACAGGAACATGATACGTTTTGCACTTCTAGGCCCATCCATGTGTTGTCACACAGTACAGTACACTTAAGGATCATATAAGATCAGTGTTCCATGATTTCAAACATTTCTATTATTATTTTTTTCAAAAAATGTGTTATATGTAAGAAAATGCATGGTTTTGTATACACACACATATACATACGTGGTGCAACTTCAATTTTCTTGATATATGTTTATTCTTATATCAGAAAAAGCAGCGATGAAACTAAGCAGAACGCATGAAAGGGAATGTCTGAGCTATAGCGCACAGCTGATTGGCCCCTAAGATTTTCCCCCCAAAAAACTTCACCTATGTTTTATTGCCTGTCCCAATCCAGGCTGGGTATAGAAGGAGGATTGTATTAGATTGTCGACAACCAACGTAAAACTCTGTTGTACCGTTTAAAGCACGTATCACCGAAGGAAAGTTGGAACTTAAAAATTACAACAACAAAAAAACTGTCAGAAACAAAACAGAAGGCCTATTGGAAGAGATCCTCTCTCTCATATGAGTATGTCAACCAGGGTCATACATAATCAACAATCTTTCATTCTTGATGGTGGGTTTCTCAGTGAGAAAATCAATACACCTAATAGTTTCACGTAGTGCATATTAAATTTCTATAACCTAATCCGACGATAGAATATACCTAACAAGTGATTAACACGTCCATCTTTCATCATCAGGCAGAAAACTTCCGAAGAATCAGTATAACCAAGAATCTTGTTATAGCCATGACGCTTACAAACTTGAATCTCAATTCTTCTCTTAATTCTCCTTCTCTCTCAATGTGAACACATGATCATGTATGAAATTCTCAGCCTCAACACCAACATACACATGACCATGTATGAGATTCTCAACCTCAACACCAACATGACACTCGAACCAGTAGCACCTGAAGCCCAATTCTGTAGAGATGAAACAACCCCCAATTTTCTTAATATTAAACTATATATATGTCTGTGTAGAATTTAAAAGAAGAAGAAACCGAGGGATATATTTCTGAACAATATTGGAGTTAACTAAGAAGAGAATGATGGGTGGAAGTATATATATGTTATTTGATTATGTGCATATGTATACATAGAATAACTGAATGAATAATAAATTATTGATGGGTGGGCTGTGAGAGGTGGAAAGAAGAAGAAAAGTGTGGAAGACAGGTAGATAATAGAAAGGTAATTAGAAGGCGTTTGTTCCAATTTGTCCCAAGGTGTGATTCATAGGTATGTGTGTGTGATTAATATATCAGTGACTCTTTAGAATATAATTTATATATCTAAGCCCAAAGAGACAGATGGGAAAGTGTGCCTTAAAACTTAGAATCACACACACACACGCACGCACAACAGAGTCTTCTTCTTCTTCCACATGGCCACCATCTTAATTTTATTGTTCTACTTGCTCGTATAACGTGGCCCTGAATGTCAGAAACATTCAATGTTCGCTAATGAGAATACGTACAGTTATGAGTTTGAGCTCTCTCTTGAGATATGATCAAGGCACAAGGGGTTTATAAAGTTTTTTTAACTGCACATATATTCTTTGATGGGAAACAAATGCATTCAAATCACTGTCAAATATTAAATGAGTATCTCTTTCAATGATGATTCGAATATGGATTTGCTATATTATAAAGAATTATCTCGTTCCATAAACTCAACCCTGTTGCAGTATGTGTAAATTTTTTGTTGGCAAAAAAAAAATAAACAAATAAATTATTTGGGCTTCTAAGAACCAAAATTTGGTGCACTACTTTTCTTTTAAACATCACTTTGGGCGGTCCAGCAGTTCAACACAATGCTTTAATTTGCAGGCCTAAGCCTATTATGAAGCACTTTATTTTTGCAGCTTATTTGATGTGAATCAAACAAGTAGGAATAGTAGTGTATAAATTTTCTGTTGAGAGTCACTTGGTTCAGTTGTTGTAGTTACCTTGCGCACACAACACTATTTTTTGCGCCACTATTTTGCACATTGATAGTCAATATATTAATAGGAAAAAGTTGCAATGTGTGTTTGGGAACTCTGTTTGAAGAAATGATTTTACAAATTTATAGATGGTTTTTATGAATTTCAAAATGGTTTTTATAGATTTTAAGGTAGTTTTATCTCGATTTATATGTACCGTTAAGGGAACGAAGTTCCAAACAAGCACATAGAAAATTGAACTATATCATAAATAACTAGAAATTAACTTGTGATGCGTGATGATTTGTGCCCAAAAACATTGAGGTGATAATTCATAGGAATAGTTACAAGTTTAAATATTCTTCACATATATTGATCTTAGATTGCTTTATATTACATGTATACGTTGGAAATTAAAATGTTTGATAGCTAGATTTGAAGATTTTGAAGTGAGAATTGACATGATATGCTGAAATCATGATGATGGGTGCCATGACTTGGGGCAACAGAGATGATGAGGAATGTGAAGTTGAAAATAATGGGGTGTGTGACTTGGGGGTGTGGTTATAATTAAAGATATACAGATAGATTCATATTTCATAGATTATAGAGAGAGAGGGGTGTGTGAGTGTGATGTCAGATGTGGTAGAAGGCTCTTGATTGCATTGCTTTGCATGCTCCACAATGTTCATGGGTCCCCTCATTCATAATCCTTAGGCCCTTCAAACATGCTCCAGTTTTGGTGTATGCCCTGCATCCGTGATGAGATTCAAATAGTCTAATTTACTAATAGATTGTATCTATACAAACTAATTATGAATCCAATAATACTTTAATTTTACCCATCGTCCGTGGGTTCAACTGACAAAGGTATTGGATACTCTCACTAAAGGAAGAGGGTTCGATACCGGGGAAGGTCACTTTGTTGTGGCTCCAGTCGCGGCGCTTGGGGATGCATCCTAGCTCCTGGGTGCTTAGGTAAACGCCTGAGGGTAATTGACGGCTCGCCCTGCCCAACATTGGTATGACCTAAGAGGAAGGGAGATTTCGCCCTGCCCTTGGCTTGTGGGTGAGCCTAACCCCTTACCTAAAATTTTTTTATCAAAAAAAATAATACTTTAATTTTAATATGAAGATACATGTATTTAGAAAAAATATTAAATTAAATTCATGTTTTTAATACTAAATTGACATTTTTTTAAATGGGTTGAGGCGTAAATTTGTTTTGGAAGTTTTCATTCAGGAGAAATGTTGTCCTGTAAATTTTAAAATGGAACAATGTTGCATGTTACCATTGAATGTTAACAAATTGATGTTAAAAACTAACATTTTAGATTAGATCTCTTAACTATAACTTTAGTTATTTAGAAAATTACCATAGAGCCCCATAAAAGCTCTAATCACTAATAATACGAAATGGTTTACTATTTATTTCTTAAGTTTACAAATAAATATGAAAATGTACCAAACATTGTCAGACACACTTGCAAATAAGTGATGATTGCTAAGCACAGTTGTTTTCCTTAACCAATAAAGTAAAGGGTCGAAGGATTAAAAATAATCTAGAATTATTTTTTAAAAGTACCATGATCTTGCTGAAGTCATCAATGTGGCATTTTGGATCCGAAAATTTTAAAATAAGGTATTTTGAACCATATGGTTAAAAGCATTAACGTTGGCTGTCAACTTCTCAACGACAAAATTAGTCATTTTTAATGGATTTTTAGTGACAAGGTTTAAAATGTCCAATTTTAAAACTTTCGGATCTAAAAGGCTTTCTCGACGATTTTCGTGTGATCATTGCTCAATAAAAAAAAAATTTCAGCTTATTTTTACCCCTCTGAATGAAGCTTGACAAAAAAGACACTAATTAATTAATTAAAGCAATAAACTTTTTGATTGGAGAGGTCAAAAAAAATAATATACATACGTACCAATATGCAATCATGAGATGTTCCTTGTGTCTTCATTTCACTTACCCCACCCCCACTCTGTTTTCTTCATTCACCAACCCCACCCACCATCATTATCTTCACTTTTAAGTTCTAACCTCTCATTTTTTTTAAAAATTTAATTTAACTTTATTCCCCATTTCTTCTTTCTAAATCCTCACCAAAATCTATAATGCCCCATAGTATATCATGTTTCATGGAATTAATTTCTTGATTACATACTAATCATGTTTTACAAAAAATTTAACATATTTTAAGTGGTGGGGTTGAGTTTGCATCATAAATTCATTTTGAAATTTGAATTGGCTCTATCTATCCTTGATTAGCCTTTTTCTTAGGCTCACCCCCATATCTTAAATAGTAAAGACAGAGGGTTGTGGGATTCACCAAATCTTGAAAAATAAATTAATTATTTGTGGGTTTAATACTTTGATGATAGCTTAGGGACATTGAAGCCACTAATCAAGCTCATTTGCCCCCAAAGATGTTTCTTTTATTTCCTTTTTACTTTTGAAATTCAGAGGAATAAACACTGACAACAAAAAATTATAACTTGAATTGAACTCAATATATGTTATTTATAGAGGAGCTTTGATGTTACTAAGCCATAAGTTCATTGGCATTTTTTTTGTAAAAAAAGTGAAATTATTCTAACAAGTTAATCAAATCATGATATTATAACATGATTAACTCCTAAAATTCTACAAATATGATTCAAATTTGGAAAATAGATCAATATGGATCCCAAATTGATGTTTTTGATGCAGGCAACTTGAAGAGATTCTTTTTGAGATTTTTTTTAATTATTATTAGTGAAATCTAAAAGATGAGATGTGAGATTCCTCTTCTTTTTTATTTAAAAGAAAAGGATATATGAAGTAGATCAATTGAAAATACTTTTGACTGTGATAGTTAAAATGACAAGACAAATTGACTTCCTTGGGTTAAAAAGGGACGAATTTAGTGTTGGTGAATGAATAAAAGCTATGCGGTAGAAATCAAAATTACCTTGGAAAAGAAAAATGGGCCGGCCTATAAAAGGAAAAATATTTAAGCTGGATAATCAATTTTCCTCGTTGAAATGTGAATTCACATTTAATCCTTTACAATAATTTAAATAAGATTTGTTTCAATAGGAAGATGTAGATATTTTAGTAAAATAAAAATAAGTTGACAATGATAAAATATCTAAATTAACACTAAACTCTTTAAATTACAATTTTACTAGTAAGGTATATGGGTTAAATTCTTATGCTAACTCAATTTTTTGTCATTCTTATTATATTTATATTTATAAGTCATTTGACACTTGAAAATAATTTAAACTTAAACATCCTTCTGAAGTATATTTCAAAATATTTTGATGAAAAATATTATAATCATTTGGCTAAGTTGTCCCTTGCACAAGAGTCTCTCACTTCATGAACTCACTGGTGTACCGTTAAATCAAGTACTCTAGAGTAAAATTGAAGGAAATTATATGTACTATTGATGGTTTTTCTAAATTCTGTCATATTTGAATGTTCTTAAACCCAATTTTCACTGTAATGGGTATCTGGTGTCTCTGTTAGTGTGAGATTCCTGTTTTAACTTTTGAAGGAATCATCCATAACTGTTGCTTATTTAGGCCCCGCAAATCACTCTCTTCCCATCTCAAAAATCCGACAAACATTCCTCCTACCTTGTCCCGTTATGTCTCTCTCCCTCTCTCTCTAGGAGACGTTCAAAACCACAAATCTTTTTCTAGAGAACCAAACAAAAATTCAACTTATTCTGATTCTCCACGCTCCCTCTAATCCCGATTTAGCCTCTTTTTCTTTCTTAAACCAACTCTGTAACGCTCACGCTCACTCTCACAAGTCACAACGACTCTAAGTACATATATATAACCAGCCGACATAGCCATAGAGCTTGCTTACAGATTTTTGTTATCAGCCATGCAGAGAGAGTCTCATTGATCATTAGCCTTTTCTGAAATATACCCACCAACTGTTCGAGGGTTGTCCTCTGCTTTTCTTTTGTATAGCTTCTATTTTTTTTTTGTTGGTGGTGAATGATATGGGGAATGCAACGTCGTCCATGGCGGCGAAATTCGCCTTCTTTCCCCCTGACCCGCCGTCGTATACTCTGTACGACGATGAATTTAGCAAGAAGTTGAGGATTTCCGATGTTGCTTACCGGAGAGATGACGTGAACGTAATGAAACTGACCACTAAGAGAGGGAATGAGATTGTGGCTATGTTTGTGAAGAACCCTTCAGCTTCTTTAACTTTGCTCTACTCTCATGGCAATGCCGCTG
>JANTPZ010103969.1:0-14599 GCA_025593235.1 Vachellia pachyceras
CAGCAAAAGTTGAGGGGCACCATAATTCACCACTCTTCGTTCGTCCCGAAAATAACCCCACAATATAACACATAATAATATAAATGCACATCTATCATCCATATAGTCCTGATTTCATATTCATATCGATCATCACAAATGTCACATCATCCTCATGTATAACAAAACACGCATACAGTTCAAAAGTACATGCTTCATTGAATAAATGTCATATATAAAAATATGCAACATTTTCTAAATCACAATTTAATTTTTTATAAAGAAAGTAAGGGTTAGAAAACACCTTACAGTCCACAACAAGCATATAAAAGAAATTAATCTCGGTTACCTTAATTCCAAGCTAAATCCCACTAGTCTTGAGAACAAAGCAACCAAATACAGCTCAATCACCAATTAATCTACACAGTAATGTAAATACAAATTTAATACACAATTTATATAAATCATTTTCCATTATAAAATTATTTAAAATCTATTATAGTGAAAATTAATTATAAAATCCTAAGATGGCAATATAATAAATTTCAGCCGATTAAAATATAAATAATAGTTCCAATATACCAATTAAATTGTTCACACAAAATTTTTATTATTATTATTTTGAAATACCTCAAAATTGATTTAGGAGC
The DNA here is from genome assembly GCA_025593235.1 of Vachellia pachyceras. NCBI lineage: Eukaryota > Viridiplantae > Streptophyta > Magnoliopsida > Fabales > Fabaceae > Vachellia > Vachellia pachyceras. Next base: position 630 of record JANTPZ010103969.1, read on the forward strand.
TTCTCATAAAAATTAAAATCTTGTAATAAATATAACAACTCTAGGCTACTTAAATATATCCAAAAATCATCCTCTACATTTTTCTACTTATCTTCATTTAATTAATATATCCTATATATCAAAAAATATATCTCTTCTTCTTTTTTTTAAACACAACTAAATTTCTAAAATACTCAATGTATCAAATAAATAGATATATAACCTTATAGAACATAGTTATAAAATTGAATATACAATCTTTATGGTCTTCTGTAAATAAAACTCAAACTAGATAAAAATCTAAATTCCAAACTATTTTCTAATATACATAATATTGCTACCATTAGAAAGAGAAAAATATTTAGAACAACTTTAATAAACAGAGTTTAATGAAAATAAGACATTTTACATACCTAAATAATCACACAAGTAGAACCTTGAGACTAGAAAACAACTCCCACTCTCCTCTCTCTCCTTCCTCTCTCTCTCTCTCTCCAGTACTCTCTTCGTCTCACCCTCACGCCTCTCCATCTCTGCCCTCTGAAACACTAAATGGGTGGGGGTATTTATAATAACCCCACACCCATATGCACCGCCGGAGCTCTCATTTTTAATTTTATTTTTTTAAGTCTGATGGTGATTATAATCACCATCAGACTTCTGCCACACGTTATATATAACGTGTGGCTTTCCCCAAAATATTTTTTTTATTTTTTTAAAAGAAACCCATTAATGGTGATAGTGATTATCACCATCACCTTTCACCTCTACCACACGAAAGTGTGGTAGCAGGTTTTATATTTTTTTATTATTTTTTTAAAAGAACTTTACACTTATCCGATCAATTTAAAAAGCTATGTGAAGAAAAGGGGATAACTAGACAATTTACTATCCCTGGCACTCCACAACAAAATGGTGTGTCTGAAAGAAGAAATATAACTCTTCTAGACATGGTTAGGTCGATGATTGCTTAAGCAAAACTACCAATTTCATATTAGGGTGATGCTTTATTAACAACAGTATTCATACTTAATCGTGTACCCTCAAAAGCAGTTACTTCCACACCCTATATGTTATGGACAAAACGCAAGCCAGATCTAAGTATCTTAGACCTTGGGGGTTGCCTGTATACGTTCATAACAATTCCCATAAACATGGGAAGTTAGGTCCTAGAGGAAAGAAATGTATCTTTATAAGATACTTAAAAGGATCAAAAGGATACGTTTTCATAGGTGAAAATGAAGATGGAAGCATAACTGAAATTGAATTAAAAGATGCCGTATTTATGGAAAAAGAATTTCCTGGCAGATGAGAGATGAATCGAACATTATCTCTTTATGATACACAAGAGCAAGGTAGTGCAGATCGATCTAATGATCCCCAATTGCCTCAATAAATCGATCTGAGTGGGAGATCAGAAGGCTTAAAAAGGCCTTTACAATGGCTGAGATAAGAGAAATGAAAGAAATAAGAGGTTTCTAAAAAATGGAGTGACAGTGGAAATGTACCCAAGAGGTGCTTCCCAATAGAGGGGCAGGCACTCATGGTTACTCCAGATGAAGATGATGAGTCACGTTTTGTATAAGAAACCTTGTCGTGCCCTGCCAAAGATGAATGGAAGAAAGCAATAGAAAAAGAGATTGATTCAGAGAAAAAGAATTAAGTCTGGGAACTTGTTGATCTACCAAAAGGTCGAAAGTCTAATGAGAACAAGTGGGTTCTCAAAATAAAAATAAAAGTAGATGGATCAATTGATAAGTACAAGGCACGTCTGGTAGCAAAGGGGTATACACAACAGGAAGGTATCAATTATGAGGACACTTTCTCACCTGTTGTATGCTTTAATTCCATAAGATTGATTCTGGCAATAGTAAATAGTTTAGATCTGGAGCTATATCAAATGGATGTGAAAATTGCATTTCTAAACGGAGAACAAAGTTTGTAAGCTTAGAAAGGTCTATTTATGGCTGAAACAATCATCCAAACAATGGTACTTGAGGTTTCACAAGGCAATAACCTCATATGATTTTAAAATGATTAAAGAAGACCACTGTATCTACATTAAGCGATTTGATGATAACTTTGTGATGTTGTCATTATATGTAGACATATACTATTAGTCGGAAATAGTCTAAATTCGATCTTAGCCATTAAGGAATGACTGTCATTAAATTTTGAGATGAAAGACATGGGTGAAGCAGAGCACATACTTGGAGTTAAAATCCAAAGGGATTGCTCAAAGAGAGTTCTATCTCTTTCACAAGAGAATTACATTAAGAAGATTCTCGAGCGATTCAACATGATTGACTGCAATCTCTTGACACCCCGTCAGCTACTAGAGTTAGCCTGAATCTTGAAATGTGTCCTAAGACTGAGTCAGCTAAGAAAGGAATAGAAAGAGTTCCTTATGCTAGTGCCGTTGGAAGTCTAATATATGCAATGATGTGTACAAGACCAGATATTTGCTTCGCAGTTGGACTAGTAAGTAGGTTCTAGTCAAATCCTGACGAATAGCATTAGAAAGCTGTGAAAAGGATTCTGGTATACTTAAAAGGGCACAACGAATTATGCACTAACTTATCAAGGAAGCGAATTGCGGCTTCTTGGATTCTCCGATACTTATGTAGATGGAGACGAAGTTGAACGAAGGTCAACTCCAAGTTATACCTTCTTGCTAAGTAATGGCGCCATAAGTTAGAGTGGCAAGAAGCAGACGTGTATAGCTCTGCATTCAATGCAAGCTGAGTTAGTGGCTTGCACTGTGGCAGTGCAAGAGGCTATATGGCTAAAAAGATTTATTGAACATCTTGGATTTGGAAATGAGAGTGCAAATCCTGTGTTAATATATTGTGACAATACTGTAGCCATAGCCTACACAAAATACCCCAAATATCATAAGCAAGACTAAGGATATTGATATTAAGTATAACTTTGTGAGAGATCATGCAGCACAGTAAGTGATTAATGTACAATATATTTCAACCAAGAGTATGGTCGCAGATCCCCTAACTAAACCAATAGCTAGAGAAATGTTTGAGAAACATGTAAGGGCTATTGGTATGTGCAAAATGTAAAATTATAGACACTATGTATTGAATCTATGATTGAAATATGCAATTATTAATCATTGATTTATGTGTCTATGTACAAGTATACAATGTCTAGTATGTCGTACAGGCAGGTGAGGTAGGCTCTCTCACATGAGCTACCGCCTTTGATACTCAGGAGGAGTATGCAAATATGAGACATTTGTATTCACAGAAAGGTAGCAGGAATGTTGATATGGTAGAGAAGAAATACAAATTATGTCACCTCGGCAATAGTGTAGCATGTCGAGATGAGATCCAATGTATATACATATAAAACATGGATCAAATCATGGGGACCTTCTCCCATGATGCCTGTTACCAGACAACAAATTCTTCAATACTGACGTCATATGAGATATGAGAGAAGGAAGAATTTTGGTTTAGACGTTGAGAACATCTAGACTAAAAGTCTGTATGGTGTTAATGATAAGTATCAAAATGACGTACGCTCTTATAGTATAAGAGAAACACCGTAGCATGTGATTCATACCACATGTGTTATATAACGCAAAAGGGAAGCAAGTGAATGGATCTCTGCTTCATTGCTGTGTGAGTCCCAAGAAATTAATATTTCTATTTATGTCCTTTGACTTTAACATTATTATGGAGGTATACTTCAATGACTGCTACCTTAACGTACATCCTACTATCATGATGAATGCGATACAAGGTACTATGTTAGGAAAGTGTTTGATGTATATCAAAGTGATATATGGGCGAAAGAAAGATTACCTGGAAAACGCACAACTATGCTGGTATCTGTGACATGTCCCTTATGATATCAATTTGGTGATTTCATAAGTGTGGATACCACGCATATGAGAAAGACGATCTAAGTCTTATGTTGACTTGAGAGAGATTAGATTCGTCAAGTGAAAGTGTATTTTTGGATAAATCTAGGACATATGAAGCATAATAACCGAATTCAAGCTACAAGAAGAGGGATTGTCTTGTGCTGGTCCTGTAAAAGGGATTTCTAGTACAAACATCTAAAAGACGTCATGCTCATGCGGTCATGGCAAAGCACCTAGTATGAAAGGGAGAAGAGAGAAGGATAAGGTCCATGATTCCTAATCCACCAAGTGTGAGCGGGAGATGTTGGAATATGGGCCACCCTTAGTGGATTAGGCCCAAAACCCTGTTTGGGGCAAAAGTATGAATGAGAGAATATGTGGGAACAAAGTGGTGATTTTCCCCAAAAGTTTAATTTTTGAAATGTTTTTTGCGTGGGAACAGTTACTGTGAATTGGAAAGTTATTATGCGGGAAGTGGTTCCCCAAATGGTGCTGGAAAATATAACGCACGGACAAACAAAAAACTCTCTCGATCTATTCTCTACAAAACTCTGCCTCCCAGTGGAAAACTCTCTTTCTTCTCTCCATGTGTATTTGCTGTGTCTCTAATCTGGATCCACCCCTGTGATCCAAATTCTGCGTGGGTATATGTGGAAGCATCTACTCAACCAATCTACAGGTACGCCCGATATCCTTCAGAAACTAAAGAATTATTTGAGGAAGTCACTAGTTGAATGTTTATTGAATTTGTAAAATCATAGTAGTTGGTAAGAGTCACTTATGTTTTCTTTAGTTAGCTAGGTCATAATAGTTGAACTGATGCTCCAGTTGTCTTGAAAGAAAAAAAACTGAAGTTCTAACCAATGATGGTATACTAAAAATACAATGAAATAATGATGCACTAGTAGCAAAAAATGAGTCCTTTTCCAATGTGCTATTTGCATTTCAAATTTGGCTTACTTTGTCTATCATTTTGTTGCTATTTTAGTTTTGTACCATGCATTTTAATGATTAATGGCAGAACTCTATTCATCTTCTACTTTCTTCTTAGTTTTGTACCAAATGTAACGCACCTTTCTTTACCTTATTAGCTTCATAATAGATCAATATTGAACCACTTTAAGGATTTACATACCTTAAATTGTCCAAAGAAGTGAAATTACAAAATCCTTCTTGAGTTAGTATTCATTTGGTCAAAAATTTCAGTTTTCATACCCAACTTTGAAAATTCATAACTAATTCCACAAAAATCGAAATCGAGTGGTTCAAGTCTCTAAATGAAGCTCACAACATCCCTACAGAGAAAAATGTCCATTACCTCTTCAACTTGTCCAATTGATACATTTTAATGCGTGAAAAGGCACTGTTCATATGGTGATTTTTCATTTTTTCCAGGTATTTCTTCAAACTTTGGCATACCATAACTTCTTGCAAAAAATTCCAATTCCACAAAACTCTTGTTTTAAACCTTACCTATGAACTATTTTTCCACAAAATTTCAGATCAATTGGACTTCATTTACTATTTGTCCTCATTGCACAAAGTTAAGGGATTCGAAAGGGCATTGGACCCTTTAGGTATGCAACTTAATTAATCCTTTACCATTTGGTTCCCTATCTTTTCATGCCATTTTTGCCAATATATTAACACCACACTTAAATGTTATAGCTCACATAATCACATGGCCAACACATGAAGAGATTTAAGTTACAACATTCTCAACATATCAACATAATTGATATAAATAAGTCACAAACATTAAATGCATGGCTTCTCTTACTCTTAATGCGTCTTCCCTTTTCCGTTACTTGAGCTTACACCTTGATTTATAACTTTCCTTGAACTTGAAAATTCTTTTGTTCAATCTTCCAATTTGTTCCTTGGACAAATTAATTGCCTTGGAGTTTTTGGAACTTTTTCTCCTCTTCCTTGGCTGAAAATGGCGTGCTCTTTCAGCTGGAAAATGTTTGCCAAAATGGTGGAGAAAGATGAAGGGATAATGCCACTTAAATGCATGAGAAATGAGGTGGATAGCTAGGATTAAGTCTTGATTTAATGAGTTGATCCAATGGTTCAAAGTTGACCAACACAAGTCAGATTTTTCTGCCCAAAATCTTATCTAAATGGGCTGCCATAATGGTGAGAAAAATCATATTTTATCTTACGGTGACAAGTGCCCAAGATCCAGTACAACTTACCTGATAAAGTAACTTTGTTCTGATAAATCTTACCACTTGTTTAACTTTAATATGGCAACTTTTAACCTTCAAATATATCTAAAACAAGTGGCAAAAGTGATAATAACAATACTACTTTTGGAAACTTTAAGTTCCCATAAAGTTACTTTATGCTATCTCAATACTGATAAAACAACTTATCGATACGTAACTGGATCCAAGGTCACCAAAAATTCCTAAAATTAATATCGTGATTCCCACACCTTTTATTTTCTCAATTTGCTTCCCGAAATGTCTTTAATTAATTTTCAAAGAAAACCCTAATTCCAGGGCTCCTTTGGGTCTTTTTCCTTTCGATTAGGGAAATCGCTTTTCTCGTATTATGGGCAACAATTTTAAAAAATACCAGAAATTCCAAGCTATTTTTTCCTGCTTTGTGTAGCACTCCTTATTTTCCCCTATAAGCTTCATATTAGATCACTATTGAACCACTTTAGGGCCTTAGATAACTTAAATCAACCAAAGAAGTGAACTTGAAAATTTCATTTTCAGGTTACTATTCACTTGGTCATTTTCCAGATTTATAGCCCAACTTTGAAAAATCATAACTAATTCTAGAAAAATTGAAATTTCTATTTGAAGCTTATAAAGTGATCTATAGGGGAAAAATATTCACTGGTTTCAAAACTTGCCCAATTGATACAGTTTATTTCGTGAAAATCACTGTTCATTTGGTAACTTTCCAGTTTTTCAGATTTTTCTCTTAACTTTGGAAAATCATAAATCCTTATCTACACATCCAAATTTAACAAACTTTGGCTCATTTTAAAGCTTAGGATGTGTAGTATTTAACTAGAAAGTTTCAACTCAATCGGAGTTCATTGGATATTTTTCATTGTCAATTGAAAATAGGGTGGTTTCTAAGATTTTGGAACCCTTTACTTGAAAACTTACCATTTCTAAAATTTTATTAAAACCTCTTTTGATCATTTTTTAAAACTTCTCTTAATGCATGCCTAACTTGTCTACTTATTTTGAATGTATTCATGCATGCATTCACATTTAATCACTATTTATCATGTAGAAGTTTAATTTACATAACTACAACAATCCTCAACATAACTTCAAACATAATTCATAATTTCTACAAGCAAGCTCATAATATCATGCCATCTTCAATCACCATAAACCTTGCTCTTACCCTTGCTTGTGCTTGTACCTAAAATGGTTAGTTGGGGAGGGTGAGATTTCAAGGAAATCTCAATAGCAAACACTCTAATAATACATCTACGTGCATGATTATTAATGAAATCAAGTATGCCATGTAACAAGCAAAGTAGATGCCAAAGTTAGGAGTGTTGCTACCTTGTCCTCTTAATTCCCCCTTGAACTTGAAGCTCTCGTATTAATCATTTCCAATGGTTTCTTTGGTATTTAACCTTCCTAAACATTACACAAGAACATATCCATCATTCTCAAATCATCATCAACACAAAATAATTCTAAAAACGTAATATAGCCTCTCTTGTCCTTTTAAGCACCCTAAAACTTTGTACCTTGTTCTTATGATTTCTAATACTTCCCAAAACTTTTTCTTGCTTATACCCTACACAATTTTGCCTTCTAAACTCAATGGAAGTATCAAAATCATCAAAATGCAGCTCCTTCCCCACCATCACAGATCTGGACAAAAATCTTCCACAAGCACAATAACATGATTTCTCAAACTTTTAGCATTTATACCAACATATTCTTGATCCCAAATTCATTTCCATGGATTATATAGCTTGAATACAACTCTTCTACATCACATAAAAATTTGGGCAGCATCTTCCCTTAGGGTTTGACATCCCCAAAATTCCTACAACCATCAAACCCAAGCAATATATACATCAATCTACTCTTTATCATGCAAGGAGTGTTTTGCAACCAATTATTTCCTCTAAATCCCTCTCTTTTTCATTTTTCAATTCAAGAACCCTAACTTCCAATCTTCCAAAAGAGAGGATTAATCAAGAAATTAATCCATGGAAAAGGTAGAGGAGGTTGCAAGAAGTAAGAATATGTATAGAGTTGCTTGGAAGAGCCTTTTTACCTTGGAGTTTTGTGGATCTTTTCCTCTTCTTGCTTAGGAGCTATGGAGGACGTCTTCTTACTCTCTTTTGTCTGTAAAATTTCGTCCAAAATGGTGGAAGAAAGATGAAGGAATAGCTTCTTTAATTGAGTGCAATAATAGGTCGATGGTTGAGATTTAATCTTGCAAAAATACCTTGATCTATTGGTTAATATTAAGCCACCACTTTAACATTTGCTAGCTTCTCATTTGTTGTCATAAAGTTGTCATTATGGCTGCACATGGGGTTAAAAAATCTGGTTGGGGGGTTTGGTTACACTAACCAAACCGGTTACCATTCGGTTACTTCTACCGATTACAATTTTTACCGGTAAACATAACTTTATTCCGGTAAATTTTTCTTTGCTTTTTGGAGATATTTTATTTCTCTTTTAATCTCCATATTTCGCTTACACATGTGATGAAATATTTATCCAAAAATACCCCTGAAATTCGTCCAAAATTAATAGGGTAATTTTATCCTCCCGAAAATCCCTGAAAAACGTATTTCCGACGGGAAAATAACTTTTAGGGCATTAAACATTTCTATAATTTTCACTAATAATTTAGCCCTTTTTCCTTTCATCAAATTTCCTTCCGAATTGTCTAAAAATAATTTTTGAATAAAATTATGTTTTCAGGTTTTTTGGGCATTTTTCCCCTCTGTTCTGAGAATTCGCATTAATCGTATATTGGGCAATAATTTTATAAAATATTACAAAATTCACTTTATTTTTCTATGCCCTGAACTCTACTGATTAAAGTCTCCTGATACCTCAAATAATTATTTTCAGCCATTAAATCTTCAAAATTCTATAAATAAAAATCTAGGCTGATTTTCAGCAATCTGTCGAATCTCTGTTAATCAATGAGTTCTGCTCTATCTTTTGGGCATCTGTGACTTTTTCTGATATTTTGGTCAACTATTTGACTTTGAATTTGACTTTGTCAAATGACCAAAATGCCCTTACATATCTCTTAATCACCAAAATGCCCCTATGTCTAATTTTTCGTAATTCCCATTTTGCCCTTAACTTTTTCACCCTTGATCTTTTGTCTAATGACCTTTGGGTCCTTCCCAAGAGGTTACCCATCCTTACATTACTCTAGGGTGAGCACGCTTAATTGCAGAGTTCTTAAAAGCATTCAAGCCATGAGGGTCAGGTTAACTTTAATCTTTCCGTTCCATCAACATCTACTTTTTCTGTACTTTCTATCTATGGGTTCTAACTTGGCTTTTGATTATCGGTTTGGCCCTTTGTGTCTAATGACCATATTGCTCTTGGTCTTTGTACTTAATGACATTTACGTTCTTGGCTTACATTCTTAGTAATTTCAAAGCCTTAAGACTAAATTGACCAGGGTCTCTTTGGTCCATTGACATCTTCTCTTTCTGTACTTTTATTTATAGGCCTCATCTTATTTCATAACTATCAATTTGGCCTATATTTCAGTTTACAGTAAAGGGTGGATATTACACTTTGAGATCATATGTTTGAGGCCTCTAGGTACTTCAAATAATTATTTTTGGCTAACTATTTAATAAAAATGCCAAAAAATTAAATGACCTTTAAAATTCTATAGACATCAATCTAGGTCGATTTAGCAAAAATCGTCTCATTTTGATTAGTGGCTTTTTCTCCCCTTTTCGGCCTCTATAAATTTTTTTAATATTTTGGTCAACTTTGACTAGTTGACTTTTAGCTTTGGTCAAATGACCAAAATGCCCTTATACTTTCTTTTATTTACCATAATGCCCTTTTCCTTTTTAACTTCCATTTTTGCCTTTTCCTTTAATGACATTTAGGTCCTTCTCAGAAGGTCACCCATCTTTCTATTTCTCTAGGGGAAGCACGCTTAACTGTGAAGATCTAATGGAGTTCAATTCATTAGGACTAGGTTGACCATAATCTTTCCGGTCCATTACCTTCCTCGTTTTCTGTACTACATATCTCTGGACCTTAACTCAACCCATAACTACCAGATTGACTTTTATTTCAAGTTATAGTAAAATACAGATATCACACCAACAGACTTCAATCTAGAAAGATAGTTGCCATTGACTTAAGGTGGTGTAATCTCACAAAAGTATGTGAGAAAAACCATGTATTTGCAACTAATTGTTGGAATTAAACGACAGTAACAAGAATATTTGTTTTATTTTCAAAATAGCTTATTGTTTCTATCCATTATGATTTTTATTTGAAACAATCTCTTTACATAGGTGTTTGAATGGTTGAAAATTCTAAATTTGAGTCATTCTCATTGCTTGCTAGAAATACCCGTGTTTTGAAACTTATCACATCTTGAGAAGTTGATACTTAAAGATTGTCCATTTTGTTGATGATTCACCCTGCCATTGGAAATCTTAGACATTTTATTATTTTGAATTTAAAAAATTGCAATGACTAGAGCATCTTACGAGAGGTGTATATGACTTGACATCTTTAAGAACTCTCAATCTTTCAAGTTGTTCCAAGATTGAAAGGTTGGATGAGACATTGAGAAAATGGAGTCCTTAAAGACTTTGGTGGCAAATGGAATTACTGTAACACATGTACCCCACTCAATAGTGAGATTGAAGAACATTCAACATGTTTCATTATGTGGCTATGAAGGATTGTCTCATGATGTATTTCCTTCTCTTATTTTGTCATGGATACTCCTAATAAATCATTCAAAGTCACTGTTCAATCATTTAGGATTATGCTTTGTTTGCCAAAAGTTGTGAAATATTCAAAACAAAACCAAGATGTTCTCAAGCTTCATGTCAAAAGACTCTTGCATCGATCGATTTTCGTGAACAAGTTCATAAGGAAAGGTCATAAGCATTCAAGAGTTTATCACTATTCATGCAGGAGATTTCGGTGAAGTTATTGATTCACTTTTAATTAGTATTTCACATGTTACTCTCTTCATCTCTCCACTACGTATGACCATTATATAGTTTGTTTTTGTTTTTGGAAGAATGCTCTTTTCATACATGTTTAAGAGTGGGTGCTAATATAATTTGTATTTAAATACCTATCTATGTAAATATGTTTTCGTCTTTATGGTTAATTGTGTCCTTTTTAATGTTTATGATTTAGGGATGCAGTGAAAAGTGGTTTGGAGTTAATTCTCTTCCTAGAGATAATTATCCTCATTGGTAGAATTTTAAAGGTGAAGGATCTTCAGTATTCTTTGAAGTTCATCAAATTATTGACAAAAGCTTAAAAGGATTGATTATATGCATAATCTATTTGTCTTCTCAAGACAACATGATATCATTTGTATATCCAGTTGGTTTCTTAGTATCAAACCATACAAAGTCAACCATTAAATTCTACCAGAAAGATGCAGCAATGAATTCAAATGATGAAGGAAACTACAGGACATGATTTATAATTTGCAGCCTGGTAACAGAGTGGAGGTCATGGTCACTTTTGCTCATGAATTAAGAGTGAAAAACACACTTGTGTATTTGGTGTACGATGAAGATGTTAGCAAGAGAATCATGTATTAAATATCTCCAAGTACTTATTTGTATGGATAATGTTGCATAGGTGGTCTTGGTTGTGAAATTAAGCGAAGATATTATCTTCTTTTGCCGTTATGAAGTAATTTTATCTCTATTTCTATATTTTAAAAAATAGAGATAAACAAAGCATTAACATTGTATAAAGAGCAAATACCTTTTTTTGGTTATATTCAATGTGCATGTCTAAGTCATTCGTTGGTGCAGTGTTAGATGACTCATGTATGTTTTACAGTTGGGATCAAGTTTTAAGCGAGTTGGAATTGGAATTTAGGGATGGCACTATAAATACAACTCATTAACTAATGGACAAAAAATGGTGGGGATGACAAGGATTGATTTTGGTAGCATGAAGATGTTAAGTTTGATCTTCAGGTACATGCAAATTCTTCCAAGAATAACTAAACAAACGTACAGAACAGAGATGATAATATTCTTATAAACTAATAAAAACTTAATTAATTTGCACTAATTACTATGAATTGATGCAAACTAATACTATTATATTACTTGGGTTTGAAGATTATAAAGGGTCAGAAGGGAGATGAGAGAGAAAGGGTAAGGAATACGAAAATGGGGAATCAAGAATTATCATTTTCATGTCACAGTTAATGGCATTAATAATATAACTACCAATGGGGATAGACAACAAGTGTGGATCAATAAACGGTTGAAAATTGGTACAACATATAGGGAGGAAGGTTGGCTATGATTAACGAAGTGCCCATTTATTTTGTATTACTTGTATGGGAAATTTACCATTAGATTTCAAATAGAGGAATTAATGAACAAAAGGCTTAATGATTAGTAAATTACCATCAGGTCCCAGTAATAGCCGGTCCGGTTGTCATTAACAACCTCACCAGCCGTCAGTAACAACCGGACCAGCTACTGTTGGGACCTGATGGTAATTTTGTGAATCTTTAGGACCTTTTGTTCATTAACTCTTCCTGTTATGACCTGATTGTAAATTTGCCTACTTGTATTTAAACAAATACTTGTATTTGTTATCCTATTAAATAATAAAAGACACTTAAAATTCATCCACTACTGTCATCTTCGATTACAATAGTAATATAATATGATGCTTTGGGTGATGAACCGGGAAATTATTTAAGGGATTAAAAATGATATTAAATCTTAAAAATTAATCATTTAGTCTGCATATTATTTTTTAATTCAGTGTATATATTTAATGCCTTCAATTTAAATGATATGATCGAACTGGAGTTAATATGAACAATAAATGCATCAAGGTTATTAGCTAGCTAGTCTCTCATGGTAAGCCTCGTAATTTCTCTCCTTGAGTACTTTGTATTATATGCCTTAACCTACCATCATTCAGTTTTGGTGCCACAAATTTAAAATCAATGAATTTAATCCCTCAAGGAATAAAATATCTAGATTTTTATAAGATTATATGGATCAATATGAAATTTGAAGGACAAAAATCATAGCAAACTCGAGAGACCAAAGATTATATTAACTCATTTATTTTTATGATCATACAACAGTAATTGTAAATAAAAATCCTCACTTCGATATAAATTAACCACAACAAAGAAATAAAGAGAGCAGTGATCTGAGTTCTCATCTAATAGATTATATTTATTGTTTTCTCTAATTTTGATTTTAACTTGTGAACAATCGTAAATCGAAAGAGTGAGGGTACAAGACTGAGAGGCATTGAGAGCTGGAATTACCAATGGTTTCAATGTAAAGATGTTTTTAAAAAAAGTATTTTCATTCCCTATTATATACACATCATATTGGAAAATGAGCCTCTATTAAATCTAAATCATTTTGTTAACTTGTAAAAATAATTAATATGTTATGAATATATTAATTATGTGGATGTTAGTTGACTTTTTTCACTTCACACATCATTATTACCGTACAGTCAAATTCATGAACGATACGAAAAGTCACAATGTATATTCATCTGTACTAAATGTATTATTCATTATTCATGACCTTTGGTGGTCACTCTTGAAGGCCTATAAATAGAGGCTATGTATAAAGCATTTTAAACAAATAGAACACAGAGAAAGTGAATAAGAATTGCATTGCTCTCCTATTTCTCTTCTTTTATTATCTTATCACTTATCTCAATTTCTCTTACTTTTACATAGGGGTGAGCAACAGGCGGGCGGGCTAGCCCGTGCCCCAACCCGTAGCCCGCCCATTTAAATTACATGGGTACGGGTACGGGCTAGCCCATGCCTCAACCCGTTTAACAATTCTTAAACGGGCTAAGGAATATACGGGCGGGTTTTAACGGGTAATGGGCAGCCCGTGTAA
>JANTPZ010103971.1:0-24732 GCA_025593235.1 Vachellia pachyceras
CACGAATAATGATGACGATACAGCCATGATTGCAACCTTTACTCCCTTTTTAACCTTTTTATTCCTGTGTGACGACTTTGTTCTTTCTTCATCATCGTTCATCAATACCAAAGTTTGATATATAGAACTATGTTCTTATCATTGTCCATTCAACAGTTACTGTTGAAGTTTTGAATTAATCCACCGTGATAATCCTCACTTATTAGTCTTAAAATCTTAATTTGCTGATCCAGTGGAATCCTCATTAGTTTGAGGCTCTTGATATATCTGAAAAGTGGTTTGCCATATGATACTGAATCCTTTAAGTAAAATAAAATGGATCTTAATTTGTGAATTATTCTAAATGCATGCATAATATCCTCTCGTAGAAGATGATCGTGTTTGACATCATACTTACATTAAGTCTATATATATATATATATGTTATGTGAGGTTATTCAATAATATATAATAATATGCCTCATTTTTTTATGTGCGTTTTGGGTTTATATTTCAATGATAATATTTTCAAAAATAGGGCACGTGACCACATGTTGTTAAAAAACTTGATATAATGGATTTGATCTAAGTATTTTCAGTTTGAAATAATGTTAAGCATTACATACATGCATGCACACCTTTTGGTAGAAATACAAATTTTGATTTTTCATATATTAGAGATTAATCATTTCTGTTAGATGCAAACCACATATATATAATTTTAGTCGTTGAGCACACTCATGTAAACCTGCCGCCCGCCGTGCCCCAAGGGCCTAATATCATGAAACACATTTTTTACCCTATCCTAGTAAGAGCTTGTTTGTAAGTCCGGTGGAGAATAATTTTTACAGAGTTCAAGGTAAAAATTAAATTTTTTAGAATAGATTTTGGGAGAATGGCCTTTACGGATTCCGAGGTAAAACCTAGATTTTGAAAAAGTGATTGCACATAAAAAGTTATTGTGAGAATAGCTTTTACGCTTTACAAGACAAAACATAGATTTCCAATCGGAAAACCAAACGAGCACTTGGCCCTTTTTTACCTGTTGGGCTTATTCACAGCCCAATTCCCCAGTGGAACTAATGGGCCGAATAAGTTTCCAATTCACTTAAAAATGAGAATGGGAAAAACAATGGTATGTTTGGTATAGTAAAATTAGGAGGTGGAATTGGAAATGAAATTCATTTCCTATATTTGGTATGGTGGAAATGGAATTCAAAATAAGTAGAAATAATTTCCATGATGTAACCCATGGAATTGTATTCAATTTTATGGAATTGATTTTTTGACCCTTTATTTTTTTTCATAACCATCTCTATTTCTATTTTCATTTCCATCAAAATCAATTCCAACATATCAAATGAGCCAAAAGTGTATTCCAAAGTCTGTTTAGTTTAGACATTAGAGATTTTTTTATACACATGAAGCACCACATCATTTGTGGTCTGTCCAATAATAACACAATAAGCCACTTGGAAACAGTATCAAAGTGGACAAAAATTAAAAAAACAATTGAGCCCTACCATTTTTCCTGAAATTACTCTCCTCTCCCCCTCCATTATGATGCGTTTGGTAGGATGGAACTTGAGAGTTGGAAGTGGGATTTTGGCTTGTTTGGTATCATGGAAGTGGGTTCCATGGAACCCAAAAACACTGGAACTGGGTTCCAACCTCCCCCCTTGGGAACCCAGTTCCAGTTCCATGGAACTGGGTCTTGGACCTTTTTACCCTTCCGCTCCCCCTCTTCAATTTGGGTGACGGCTTCAACGGAGGTGGCGACGGCTTCAACAGAGGTAGGCGACGGAGGTCTGGCACGATGGAGGTGAGCGATCTGCTTCTTCGTTCGATCTGCAACGAGCTGCAATGAGGTCTTCGATCTGCTTCTTCGTTCGATCTATTGTGCCATGACGACGGAGATCTGGCACAACGGAGACAGGGAGCGATCTGCGATGACGGTGGGCGTGGGCGACGAAGTGGGCAACGGTGATAGAGAGCGATCTTGGTCGATCTGGGTTGATAGCTTGCATGGCTTCTCCGTTGAGTGATGCTTCTTCTCTATTGATGGCTTGGGTGGCTTCTCTGGTGACGACGTGATCTCTAGCTTCTCTGACGACGTGATCTCTAGTTCGTCGAGGGGAGGTACTTTCTCTGGGGAAGGAGGGATTTTTTTGGTAGAGGGTATATTAGTCTTTTCAACTATAAATATAAATATTAAATTAAAATAATACCCCAGTTCTTCAAGCTTACCAAACATACTTTTAATCTTACTTCCACTTCCAATTCCATTAAAATCAGTTCCGCGTACCAAACGGGGCATTAATTCTCTCCCTCTTCGGTCAGCTATCACGCCCACGACCTGCTCTCTCTTTTTAGGCATGCAGAGACGATGTGGTGCATGCAATAATTTCTCTTAGGCATTATTCCTGTTGGCTGTCAGCTAACCATGATCAAACGACTTATAAGATTCCTCATTTTTAGGAGGATACAAAAGGAGTTTAATGAGAATATTATATATATATATAACTTCTGAGAAAATTAAAGGAGAAAAAATGGGGAAAAAACAAAGAAGAAGAAGAAGAAGAAGGAAGGTGTCTATCACTATTTTTTGGACTTATAATTGAAGATAGAGATGAGATGAACTGTATTTTTTAAGTGATTTTTCGTTGAACTTATGCAAAATATGAAAAGAATATTGGGTGATGAAGTGTGGAAGTGTTTTTTTAGCGGTTTGAATTTCCAAACAACTTCTTTGAGTTTGTTTGCAAATCATGTGGAGAATATCTTTTACAGAATTCAAGGTAAAACTATGTTTTAGAGAATGGATTAAAAGCTCGTTATTGGGAACTCTTCTACAAACATAGGCTTTTACCCTAAAATCTATGTTCTATTCAAGTACTCACATTATTCAAAACCTAGATTTTGAGAAAGCTATTTTTTTTGTCAAATTACATTATCTTTTATAATAAATATTTTATTTCCTCCTTTTTGTTTTTCTTTCATATTTCCTACTTACTTTTTATCTTGAACTCCGTAAAAATCAATAACTTCCTAAACACAATCACCTTTTAAAATCTAAGTTTTGCCTCGAAATCCGTAAGAGCTATTATCCCAAAATCTATTCTCCAAAACTTAGATTTTACCTCAAACTCTATAAAAACTATTCTTAAACAGATTTTCAAACAAGTTCTAAAAGGTGATTGTGTTTGGGAAGTTATGGTGAAAATAAATTTTACAGAGTTTAAGACAAAAAATAAGTAGGAAACATGAAAGAGAAAATTTATTACGAGAGAGTGTAATTTGATAAGAAAATAATTTTTTAAAAGCTAGATTTCAAGCTCTAAATTTTATTAGAAAACATAAATTTTAAAAATATGAATATTTAGATAAAAACTTTAAAACTTAGTTTTGAAGCGAGCTATCAAACAAACCCGTGTACTATTCAGGGGACCGTTAAATTGGTAAACATTTGCTGCCCACACGACGTCGTTATCGAGGGTGATATTTAGAGCAGCTTTGATCTCAACCACTAGACGCCTCTGTGGTGGGCTCCAGGCTGCTGCTGGGTTTTGCCGCCGCCGCCACCACACACGTTCATTACAATTTGTCTGTTTTCATTCCAAAATATCTATTGGAAGAGAATTAAATTCACCTCCCCCGTGCTTTCTCATTAAAATCTGGTTCGCCATGAATTGGAAGCTAAGGTTGCATGGCAGAACAGTCATTTAATCTCCATATGCTGATGTCATGGCCAATGAAGGCACACGCATAATTAAGAAGTGATATTGCCACTACTACAAAGTATAGTTTTGGCGCTTGAAATTCGCGTTCTTTTTTAAAAAAAGGGAGTAAAAGATGAAGGCGGTGGCATTTTTGTAATTATAATGAATGATTAGGCCCCATATGGCGCCCTATCCCAAGGAAAGGGCGCCATAGGGCATCCTATGGCGCCCTATATGTGTATAGGGCGCTATAAGCACAAAGCGATCGCTTTAGGCGCCCTATCTTAAAGATAGGGCGCCAAAGAATGCCTTTAGGCGCCTTATATGACGATAGGGCACCTAAAGTCACCATTTTCGCGCCCTATCTAATATATAGGATGCCAAAGAATGTCTTTAGGCGTCCTATGTGGGAATAGGGCGCCTAAAGGGTGACTTTAGGCGCCCTATCTAACATAAAGGGCATCAAAAGTCAGTCACTGTCGCTTATTTCTCGCTTTCTCCCGTCTCCCAAGCCCCTTTGCTTTAGTCTTCACTTTGCGTGCGCCCTTCGCGTCCTAAGTCCCTTTGCTTCAGTCTTCCCTTGCCAAGTCCCTCAGCTCCCATCTTCGCTTGTCCGTCGCGAGTCCAGCTTAGACCCATCACGCGTCCAACCCGTCCATCCCTGTTCGCCGCCATCGTAGAGCCCAGTCGCGTCGCCCATCCTCGCCGTCGTCACAAAGCCCAGTCTTTAATGTAGGGCGTTGGTGCTGATAGCGGTAAGAGAGGGGATAGAAAACTTGTGGTTTTGAGTGCGTTTGGGGGGGGCAATTTTCTCCTTTAATGTTTGAATTCATCCACTTGAACCTTACAATCTTTCAAAGGTGCGATTGTATTTTTCTCTTTTGTTTGAGTTAGAGTGGACAATTTGCTGATGTTCAGCTTGGCAAATCTTTGATGCCTTTTCCTTGAAAATAATTTTTCAATCTCTTCCATTTGAAGGAAGCATTCTTCCCTCGCTGCTGCACTATTCTCTCCGATTCTGCAACCAAACACGCGATCAGGGCGAAGAACCACTTCCCATGCTAAAAAAATGGATTAGGTAGAATTTTGCTGCTAAATTTTTTGGCACAAAATTACCTGGAAGCTTTCAAGTTTACTCCATTCCGAAAGACCCAAACGGATTTGCCGCTATGCAAGCTCTCCTCTCCATTCTTCCATTGTTTGTCATTTTCTCCTAGTCTAAGGTAAAGCTCACTCCTTTTCATTTTTACTGTGGATTTTGACCTGTTTGAAGTTTGGTGTCAGCTTAGTGGGCATCAAGCTAAATCTTTGAGGAACATTGCTGTTGGAAATTATGTGTTTCTCCGTAGGGTAACCTTGAAGAAGATTGAGGAATAACAACGAATTTTGTGTTTCTACGGGGGTAGCCTTACGGCGCCCTATATTGAAATATAGGGCGCCGTAGGTTATGGCGCCCTATATTTCAATATAAGGCGCCGTAAGGTGTACCCTACGGCGCCCTTCATGATATAGGGCGTCGTAGGCTCTACTTTACTACGCCCATCACATATACACCCCTCTAAAAAATGGCGCCAATTGGGTTAAAAATAGGGCGTAAAAAGTGTTTTTTGTAGTAGTGCGGAGCCAAAGTTGGGAGTGGGAGAGGCAAAATTGGGGGGCGGGGAAGGTGATGACGGTTGAGTGAGAGATGATGAAGAGGGAAGGAGAAATGTCGTTGGGAAGGGTAATAAATTTTTCAAAACTAAAATTAAAATCTGAAAACCTTTTTTTGTGGTTTTCAAATCTGGATAAAATCTGTTTTAAAATTGTGTTAAAAACCAACTCAAACCCATTTTTGGCGAACATGTTTTGTTTTTAAAATTGCATTTTAAAACAAAAAACAAAAAACTCAGCACCATCCCGAACGGGCCCTTAATAAGTTGATGTAGAAGCAATACCAACCAACAAAAGTCCTAGACTTTAACACAATCAAATGAATTCACCCTCACCATTTGTCCACCATAACATATATATTATTTTAAAAAAAGAAAAATTAGTTTCATAGTACGAAAATTGCGTAGCCTCTCAGCAACTTGTTAAGATCATCAAAATGCCTATAAATATAGCACACCATCAATAACCAATATAACTCATCATCACTTGAAACTTGCATCTTCTCTACTTTTCTTAATACAATGGTGCTTCAGTTCCTAATCTTCTTCTTCCCCAGTATTTTCATACCAGTGTTTCTCCTTCTTGTGGTCATCTCATTTATCACTATCCCATTCAAATTAGCCAGAAGCATAAGAACCCAGAAGAAGAAGAAGAACCTTCTTCCCCCGGGGCCATGGAAGCTTCCATTTCTGGGAAGCATACACCATTTTATTCTCAGCTCTGGTGATAAAACCTACATTACCCTCAGAAACTTAGCCCTAAAACATGGCCCTCTCATGCATCTCAAGCTTGGAGAAAGATCAACCATAGTTGTTTCTTCCTCTGAAGTAGCCAAACAAGTGCTCAAAACCCACGACCTCGTTTTTGCTCAAAGACCAAAACTTCTCAGTGCAGATATCCTATTGTACAATTCCACAGAGATTGTATTTTCGCCTTATGGACTCTACTGGAGACATCTAAGGAAACTATGCGCAACCCAATTGCTCAGCAAGAAACAAGTGAGGTCATTCCAGTCCGTAAGGGAAGAAGAAGTGGGAAAACTCGTAAGAGACATTTCTACAAACAATATGCACTGTGCAGTAAATCTGAGCGAGAAGATTCGAGCCATGACGTTCGCGATTGTTACGAGATCAGCTTTTGGGGAAACAGGTATAGATCAAGGAGCAATGATGTCGGTTGTGAAGGAGATGGTGGATATTGCGCTACGTTTCGGTGTCGGCAGTTTGTTTCCTTCGCAGAAATGGCTTCATGTGATCACCGGAGAGAGGCGGAGATTCGAGGAGATTCACCGGAAATGTGATGCGCTTCTCGAGAAGTTCATCAACGAGGGAGAGTGTAGGCGGAGAAGTAACAGTGGGGAAGCAAAGAGTCTTCTGTGTGATCTTTTGAATTTGAGATATAGCATTGGATCACAGGAATCTCCATTCACAATCAACAACGTCAAAGCTGTTCTTTTGGTAAACTTTTCATGCAACGTACTCTCGGCTTTATAACTTGTTTTTAGCCTCTTGAACTTTTCATGCATGCAACTCTCGGCCTTATATATAAAACATGCCTTTTAATAACGTGCATTGCAGGCTTGTAGCTGCGCTTTAGGGTTTGTTTGGTTGGGGAAGGGGAGGTTTAATGAGACCCTCCCCTTGTTTGGTTTGAATTTTTTGAGGAGAGGGGATGAAAAATAATCTTCTTGCTCCCTTCCCTCCCTCTCTTTTTATTCCTTCCAAATTGGGGGGTTTTGGAGGAATACAAAATTATTGGACTAAAATACACCCACCATATTTTTGTTATTACACATGTGCCCTCATCTCTTTCCCCCTGATTTTGCTCATCCATTCATCCGGTCCCTACGATGATGACGATGACGATTCTCCTACTCTTCTCATCGAAGGCCATGGTCGGAATCTGCATTCCGTTGGTGATACAGGAAGCTGTTTGAGAAAAAATCTTCATTCATGACAAGAATTATTAGTCTACGATGTTATGATTTTTTTATCCTTTTCATTGGAGCCTTTCTGAAAGGGAATGATTATCCTATGTATCTTCAAACAAAAAAACTAGAGAAAAGGAATGTGATATTCATTGGTAACTAATTTAAATAAATTGGATAAGTAAATAAATATAAATCAACATTCAAGCGAAAAATGGTAAATTGGTTGTTAATTTCCATCCCTTCCCCTCTTAAACCAAACAAAATATCATTAAAAATTCTTCCCTTTCCTTCCCCTCTAATTAAGTCAAACAAGATAACATTGTACCCTTCCATCCCTTCCCCTTCCTTCCTATCCATTCCCTCCCTTTCCCCTCCATCAAACCAAACATAGCCTTAATGAAAACATGGTGCAAAAAAAATAGAAAAAAACATATAAATTTAGGAGGAAAAATGAATTGGGGACTTATAAACTTAAGTCATTTGTTTAGCTAATATTTGGATTAGTATTGTTTTCCGATCCCATATGTAGGAGTAGGAGCTAGTTAAGAAATTTATTTTGATTTTAAATGTAAACTTTCATTCCATCTGGCCTCCTGAATTTATAAATTTGTTTCCAACATATGGTGTAGATTATATTGTGTACAGACGTGTGTGTGTTAAAGGAGGGTTTTATCAATAGGGATATGATTAGAGAGATATTTTAAATAAACCAACACACATTTATTACACATAATTAATTATATATCAAAGGAGGGTTTTATTAATAGGATATATGATTAGAGAGATATTTTAAATAAACCAACACACATTTATTACACATAATTAATTTTACTAATTTTTTAATATTTATAAATTAGCTATCTAATTTACACATTGAGGACCGGAAGGGTATAAAATTTTATTATTATTTCTTTATCCCCTTTATCTCCTTCAGGATATGAAAATTACAATTCAGACTTTCTTGAATTTCAACAGGTTTTTTGTCTTCTTATCATTGTAACTCTCTTTACCTAAAACGAAAGGAAGAAAAACAAAAGAAAGAAAAATACAACGCATCAGCTTTTCTTTAGTCACAAACTACTTTTAAAATGTCTCTCATATTCTGCATATATGACTCCCCAAATTACAGGACGTTTTCGTCGCTGGAACCGAAACATCAACTTCCCTGTTACTATATGCGATCTTGGAAATACTGAGAAACCCAGAAGTGCTAAAAAGGGTACAAGCAGAAGTGAGACAAATGTACAAGAAGCAAGGATACGTGAGCGAAGAAGAACTGGATGAACTCATGTACATGAAGGCGGTGTTGAAGGAGACGATGAGGCTACACCCCCCAACGCCATTGTTGCTTCCAAGAGAGAACAGTGAGAGATGTGAGATTAATGGGTACATAATACCCCCGAAAACTCAAGTGTTTGTGAATGCTTGGGCCATTGGGAGAGATAACACTTGTTGGGAAAGAGCGGAAGAGTTTTGGCCAGAGAGATTCATGGAATGTGAGATTGATTATAAAGGCTTCAACTTTGAGCTCATTCCTTTTGGAGCCGGAAGGAGGATTTGCCCCGGAATGTCTCTTGCTCTCGCTAATGTTGAGCTTCCTCTTGCTAATCTTCTGTTTCATTTTGACTGGCAACTTCATGATGGACCCGCTACCCTTGATGAGGATCTCTTTGCCATTCCCATTTCTTGTTACCAGTAAGGCAGTAACCCTTCTAAAACAGTGAAAACTGAAAGTTGTTTTAAGAATAAGTACTCTCTCAGGTTTAAAATATATACGACCCCAAATGGAACAGATCACCGGATCAACCAACGTTCAAGTACATTGTGGAGGGGTGAATCGTGACGAGGGCTACAGTCTCCGAGCTTTAGAATTTTTTTTAAGCACTATACAAGTGATGCGTGTGTATTTATTTCGAAATTTATGAAAACTACGTCTACGTCTTTTCCATCAACTCTCCGCACACTTGGCTTGGGGCCTGCCTAGAAGCAAAGTTTGGGTGGTATGGTGAGATGCTTGTGATGGGATTGTTGAACCATTGTTTAAATGGGGATATCATGCCCGGGTCTGATAAAAATAAGTCTTAGGTTCAAAGTAATTCGAGAATACTGAGTTATAAAAAAATACAGATATCATGAGTTTTTTTTTTCTTATGATGGGATACCATGATTTTTTTTTCCCAGAGGGATACCATGATGTTGATGTTGATGTCGATGTCCAAAGTCAACCAATTTGTAGGTCGTCTTCTTCACTTACGCCTTTATTATTTCATGTAGGCCATTGGCAGTAAGCATATAATTCTTCACACAAAATACTTGTGTGGAAAATGGCATGGGCCACACCGATGACCTTCAAGTCTCACTAAAAGGTCAAGTTGTAAAATCTATGGTACATGAATTTCGAAACTCTTGCCAGAAATGCATCACCAAACTATAGCCAAAGAAAAAGCCGATTAAAAAAAACAAAGATAGTGCAACTTCTCCAAGAATAGCTCAATAAACAGGTGGATAATAATATCATGGGCCACAGCCACACCAAGACCTTCATGTCTTGCTAAAAGGTCAAGTGGTAAAATTATTGCACAGATACATGACTTCAAAGACTTTTAGCCAGAAATGCATCATCAAACTCTACCAGGACAAAAAAAAAAGGCAATAAAACAGAGTGCAACTTCTTGTAGAGCAGCTCAATAAACAGAGAGATAATACCTCCCAATTACAGCATTCTAACACCTCCTCTCAAACTGAGATTCGTGGCAATGTGGATCTAACCAGTCCTTCGGGGACCCCTTTGCCATATTCCTACTTTCTCCACCGCCACCCACAAGCTCTCTCAGATGAACTATCTTATTCTCCCTGGCAGTCCCGTTACTAGTCTTCTTATCGGCTTCCTTTAATTTCTGCTTGAATCGCTGCTTTCGGCTCAACAAATTCAGTTCTTGCTGTTTTGACTGGGATGGAGGCGGAGAGTGAGGTCCCAGGTAGATGCTCTCTTCCTTCTTAGGCTTCAAAGAAATTAAGAAACAAATAAAGTAAGAATCACAAAATGTGTCCAACCAATTCCATCATATGTCAGCTCCAAATTCATAAGTCATCTTTAATTAGAAACAACACAGAGCTTCAGCTGACCTGTGCAGGAGAATTAGAGGATTCTATGACAGGAGCGGAAGGTCTCCTTTCATCGGAATTTTCAATTCCCAAACTTGGAATCACAAATCCATCAGTGTCTACAACCAAATAGAGTCACAGATGATAAGCGCGTGTCTAGCCAACAAAGCCATCCCAGTCTAGTACAACAGACTTGTAAACTTTAGACAGAGGTTTTTCTTATTATTGGCAAATGGCAAACACATAAGACAACTAAAATGCGCTATATCTGACAGAGAACTGAAACAAACCAGCTTTCCTAGTCACAATCAGAAACTGACAACTAATGCCTCCTTCAATAGCATACCGGAGCAAATATTCAGGGCTCTACTGTAGGAGTTGTATATTCTGAGGCAAATCTTTCGAGTCTACGCATATGGACATATACTTGGGTATGAATAGGCAAAACTACTTCGACGTGTTAATTATTTTGAAAACCATACACCAAAACAAAAATGGAACACTATGAGCACTGCTGATATATAAATTATGAACCAGAACTGTGTGTCTGTAATTTCCCATCTGGAGAAAGAAAAAACATCGAGAAAGGAAACAGATAGGCCAAATACAACCATTTATTCATCAAGTTGACCATTTAAACCATGTGTTCACTAAAGGATAATAGGACATGATCCAAAGAACAGGAAATCCGTGGACAAAGAGCATCAGGATGATAGAGGAAAAAAATGTTCATACTTCACTAACTCACAATAAAGGATTAATAACGAATTTCACAGTCTATCTACAGTGTCAATTACAAAATTTCGCCCAGATTTAATAATCCCTAAAAACAACACAGTGCAAACAAAAAAACTTGGAGCATTAAATCATGTTCTATTCAAAATTGAGAAATGAAGAATTACATAAATCAGAATATGGCGATAAAATATTCTTCCACCCCAACTCTGTTACTGACTCTATCGATGTAAGAAAATAGTAAAAATTTATCAACGAAATTGAAGGAAGATACCGTACCCCACTCATCTTCTTCGTGTTCAACAGGAGGAGTAGTTGGGTGCACCGGGTCCATCGGAGGCTGACGACCATGGATTTGAGCGCTCAGAGGACGATGAAGTCCGACCCGTAGCAAGAAAAAGAGATCAGTCAGACCAAAATCCTCCAAAACGAATCTCGATAAGTAAAGATTAAGAATCGCAGCACATAACAATAATAATTATAAAATCCCAAAACCAGTGACAGAGATGCTTGCTCTATGGAGGGAATCCGATTAAACCCTGGCCCTAGGGTTTCAAATGCGTGGCTTGAAAGGCAGGGTCAAGGCAAGGGTAGCTTCGTCATTGTGCACATTAGGGAAATCTTTCCTCTAACTGTGCACGCAAGTCAAAACAAAAGGCATCTCAAAATTTATAAATTCTTCTTAGATTCTTTTCAGAATCCGTAAACTCATTTTTCTTAACGAATTTTTAAATACACACATTGCAATGTTAAATCAGCATATCGGGTTTATTATGGCCATGTTTAACAACATTGTTGGAGATACTAAAAGCATATTAAAATGAGATAATCTCTTTCACATATTTATCTAAACTTACGTAAAAGTACCTCTCCATCATGTTCTTAAACGAACCCTATACTAGATTTGTCCTTAAAATATGATGCAAACAGTCACCATACCCTTGTTCTACATTTGTCCTTAAAATTATTGAGCATAAATTCAAAAAATACAATAAATATGTAAAAATGTAATATATTTTATCAAATTTAATCTTCATTCATTACCAATTCTAATAAATAAATATTACTTTTGAATTGAGAAATATAAGTAATATATTTATATACAAGAAACTTTATAGTAAGTCGTAAAGTTGGCCATGAATTATGATTGTTTACGATGTTACAGTGATTTTTATTTAATTTTTTTTTATTTTTTCTCTAACAGCAAATTGTTGTCTAATTTCATTCCCTGTAATTTTTTAAGATTTCATCTTTTAACAATAAAAATTGTTAATGTTCAGTTCCTCACTCCCAAAATATTATCATCCATGTGCATTTGTTAATTGCCTGCTAAGCTTCTGCCGAGCTCAAGCGTACGGTCAACCGTGCTTTTCCCTAAAACGAAATAATCCATTCATATATTTACCCCAACTTACGTAACAATACTTATCTACCGCATTCTTAAACGGACCCGATAGGTTATAAACAACTTACAATATATAGAACTAGCTACGGTCAAAGGTAATATATCTAACAGTGAATTAGCTAGATCACAGAATTAACTAGCCGTGATTGAATCTCACTTTGTTAAAAATGATCCAGGGATCTAAATAGAATTGTCACACAGATGGAATCTAAATATTTAATATGTTGTGTTATGAAGCTTTAAAATGTTTATACAATGGTAGTCATTTATTTGATTATTACATTTTTATCTCACCCACAAAATCTATTTAATTTTCACATTATTGGAAGATGGATTATGTTATTTAATGTATGGCATGAAAAAATAATTAAACATTCAATTTTTGTCGCATGATGCAAGTTCAGATCATTAAAAAAATATGATAGGACATGAATTTAGAAAAACGGAAAAAAAACTTATGAAGGGTTCGACTATATATTTTTTCCTCTAAATTTTAGGAAATATTTGAATAAATTTGAATGAAATATTTATGCATAAAAATGAATTTTTTTATTGAATCATACTTACATCAAGTTTCTTTAAATGATAATATTTTAAAGGTAAAATGCATTGCTATATTTAATAAAATAATAAATATAAATAATTTCACTTAACTATTTTTCTTTCTGTATTTTTACACATAGGTTAAAAAATAAAGTTGACATGTCTCTTCCCTTTCTGTTTCCTATTGCTTTGCGGAGGAAGAGATTAAAAGGACGGCATGAACATGAACCACCGGAAATTTGACGTATTTGAAAAAAAAAAAAGGTAATTGACTATTATATACATATATTTTTTTGATTTTATATCGATTTATAAATAATATGAATTAATTGGAAGGAAATATAAATATTTTAAAGTAATGTACTTAACTTTTTTTAATCTTCTTTAAAAAGTCAATTAACTATTATATTTAAAATTCGATGTAATATTAAGTTGAGTAAAGAGGGAAAAATAATCCGGGAGCTTTTACGAATTGGTACTGAACATACGGAAGTTGTCGATGAACTATTTTGGATCCAACGATTTTAAATGAGGCATTTTTGTCCCCACCATTAAAAATAACTTAAAATAAACTATCAAACACCCACTAGTTACTACCGAGTGGATTGCTTTTTGGCCTATTTGCTTCATCTCATCGAGTGTTTGCAAATGTTAATGGATTTGTTTGAAACAATGTTTCTAAAAGTCAAACGCACGTTCACCAGTGATTTTCCGCAAAACGAGAAAATCTCCTATACATATTTACCTCGACTTACGTAAAAATACTTCTCTACTTGCGTAAAATGAGATAATCTCATATACATAATCTCCAAAAAGCTTGTGACATTTTTCACTGCAAAACTTACGAGATTGATACAGATAGTGTAAGAATGCTATTCAACTTTTGTTAGCATTTTGTGAAGCATGTGATGGGATGGCGGATGGCCCTTTGTGTAGGTGATGGGTTTTACATGTTTAGCTGCAGAGGAATGGATACCTTCCGACATTATTGGGTCCGTTTGAAAAAGCGGTGGAGAAGTATTTTTACTATTTACGAGGTAAATATGGAAAGGATATTATCTCGTTTTACGAAAAAACACTGTTAAACGTACTTTTGGGGTGTTGAGAAGCTTTCCAAACACCCCAATTGTCACCAAAAACACATCTTCAAGCATCAATCGCAAATGCCTCTTGTGCTATTCCATATTATGCTCACAAGCCAACATTCCTTAAATATTTGATCTCATCCTTAATATAACTTTCTAGTATCTATGTATATGTATTATTTAATTACATATCATTCTATAAGCCAATCTTATTTGTTCAGAGAAAAATTATAAATATATACTTTATAATAATGTATTTAATTTAATTATTCTTCTCAACAAAAGTCAATTTACCATCCCAAATTCAAATCTTGCATGATTATGTTTGGGGTGGAGGTTAGGTTGGTTTCGCGAAAACCATATTTTCATGAGTCCTAGGTTCAAATCTTCTTTCATTATATCTCATTGCTTTTATAATTAAGAAAGGGATAGTGAGTTTGTTTGGAATAATGTTTTCAAAAGTCAAACCCACATTTAACAGTATTTTTCTGTAAAACGAGATAATCTACTCTACATATTTACCTCGGCTTGCGTAAAAATACTTCTTTACCGTATTCTCAAATAAACCACTGATAATGCCATTAGTCAAGGCCAAGTACCGCTGAACTTTTTTCTTTTTTTTGAGACTATTAAGATTCAATTTATTATATTAGGTTAAAGTATTCAAAATCTTGTTCGAACTTTTTTTAGGGACAATGACACCCAAGTCCCATGCAAGGAAATTAACCACAAAATGGTCCCAAAGA
The DNA here is from genome assembly GCA_025593235.1 of Vachellia pachyceras. Classification (NCBI taxonomy): domain Eukaryota; kingdom Viridiplantae; phylum Streptophyta; class Magnoliopsida; order Fabales; family Fabaceae; genus Vachellia; species Vachellia pachyceras. The sequence goes on from JANTPZ010103971.1 coordinate 14,901, forward strand.
TTCAAAAAATTACCATGAGGTCCCAGGAGTAACTACTGAGGTTGTTAATGAAAGCTGCTGAGTTTGTTAATGACAACCTCAACAGTTATTTCTGTGACCTTATGATAATTTTTTGAATCTTTGGGACCTTCCATTCATTAATTCCCTTGCCTGGGACTTAATTGTCATTTTCCCCTTTTTTTAAATAATGGAATAAGACCTTATGTTTAAAATCGAGGGAAGTATTGTAAAAGCAATAAAGTTTACAAAACAACGTAACTACTTATGCCATATTTGGTACGCGGAACTGATTTTGATGGAATTGGAAGTGGAACTGGAAGTAGAATTGGAAGTGAGATTAAAAGTGTGTTTGGTATGATGGAAGAAGTAAGGTATTATTTTAATTAATTATTTATATTTGTAATGTAAAAAGATTAATATATCCTTCTAAAAAAATTAATCAAAAAAAAAGATCCGAAGCCAGCACAGTCACCGTCGCACCATCGGCCCATCCACCAGCATAGTCATCGTTGGCCCATCCACAACCATGGTCAAACCATCTAGATCCGAATCCACGTTCATTGACAAGCAACAGAGAAGATAAGGACAGAGCCAGAGAAATTGACGGAGAAGAAGCCACGCTCTCAAATTTGAAGCCTTCAATGAAGCTGGAGGCATCAACATCTGAGAATCGTCGGCGAGGAGAAGATGAGAACGGAGGAGAAAGACAAAAACAAATCAAAGAAAGACGACGGAGAAGAAGACGAGGACGATGGAGAATCGTGAAGCCACCATCGCCATCCTCGCCACTACCGCAGTGCCGTCATCATCCTTGCGCCGTCGAGGGAAGCCGTCGGAGTTAGTTGTCGGAGGAGCTTTGGGTCAGAGGGAGACGAGAGAGAAGGAATGGGTAGAGTTGTAAATTGATAAAATGTTGGAGGGTATAATGGTAAACAAAACTCACTTCCATGGAACTCAAACCAATTTCATGGGATAGACTATGGAACCTAGTTCCAACCTTTTGTTGGAAATGTGAATTCCATGGAATTGGGTTCTATGATAGTAAGCAACCCATTTTTCAGTTCTCAGTTCAATTCCAAATCTTCAGTTCCCATGCACCAAACGGAGCAAAAAGATCAAGTAAAATTATGGAATAAGGAAGATTCAAAAGTCTAACAGATATAAGACATGAGAAAAAAAAAAAGCGTTGAAAATTGAATATTTTATAATGTCTGCCCACGCAATGGAAACATTACGGGGTGATGAATCACATAGTTATGCAAATAACGAAGCGATCTTGCTAGGAGACTGCAACGAACCAACTAAAAATTTTGCTGGTCGGCCCTCTTCATAGCCCACCCCTCCAAAAAAAAAAAATTACTGTTCAAATTAAGAAATTAGAAAAGTGCTCTTCAAGCTAGTACTACATTTGATTTGATACCACTATTTTTATATCTTCATATCTTTAATATTATTCTTGGTGACAAATTTGAGAGCATCACTCAGCTTATGCGTCTTTTAGTTAATTTATTAGTTAATGTTTATTCAGCTGAGTGATTAGTGATTACTTATATATGCACATTATAGTACGACAGGAAGCCGAAACTTTATAAACTAATGTTTGTTTCGAGGGAAAAGTTTCAATGCAAGCATAGAAAAAGATCGTCTTTTGAGGAACTCGTTTGCTTCCCATTTTTGATTGATCAGTGGGTTTCTGAAAATGGGTTTTGTTTGGTTGTGGATATAGCACAGAAGAGACGAATTCAAGTTTCTGGTTTTGAAGGGGCCCTGGGGTATTAGTATAATGATATATAACTCTCTCCTTTGTGGGGACTCAGGCTTTGTCTCTCACACATGCATTTGGCAACTTCGAGGCTTCGAGGTTGTTGAAACGTTTATGGAAATCAAAATTACCTTCACCGTCTCCAAGAAAGAAACAGTACTTAGTTTCTCACAGAGATTACCAAAATTAATATCACCCACCTCAACTATGATCTCCATGATGATGATGACGACGGTGAAGAAGAGGCAGTACTTTAAAGAGACGAATTCAACTTCAAGTTCACTACTTTAATCTTGCCCTTTATGAAAGTTTTCAACTTTTTGCTTGTAAAGCTCTTTCCCAACAATTCTCAGGGCTTTCTGCAGAGATGTGTTATGGAGAAAGAAGGCAACCACTCAAATCTTTGTTCATGTTTAGGTTCATTAGTACTCTCAAGTATCGTGGCTTTGTTTCTTCTTTATATTTCTCTGTTCTTTTCCTTCCCACCACTTTCTGAATCTTCTTGGACTGTTCTTCTTCTCACTATACCTATCGTTCTTGACTTCTTGGATCCACACTTTTTCTGGTTGTGAAACTGAGAAAGAAGAAAGGGTCAGAGTCTGAGGATGAGATAAGTCTTATTGTTCAGGAGACGATGATGCAGCAGAAAGAAGAGTTACAGACAGAAGAAATAGCTCTGATTAATAATAATGAGCAAGAAGCTGAATCGCAGTCAGATTCATCTTTCCCATCTGATAGTGAAACTAGCAGTGGCTCAGCAGACATGGATGAAAAGTTTGATGAGCTAATTGCTAAGAACGCTGAAAGCAGCATCAGTGGTGAAACTGAAGGCTTTGAGCTTGATCAGAATAGTAATGGAGTTCTGGGAATCTATGAAAGCTCAGCCTCTGACAATGAAGATGACGACGACGATTTGATTGAAATCAACCTTCCCAGCAGCCATTTCTCTGGATTAGGTAAAGAGCTTGGGCGGAGATTAGAATCAAATTTGCCAGATTTTCTACCAGAAGCCATGTTCAAGCAGGAAGGTCTGATGGAGTTATTAGCAGAGATTATTGAGATGAATGAGGATGATAATTTGATAGAGATTGATATTTCCATGGGATCATCCAACACCAACACCACACGTCCAGATTTGAGATTGAAGCAGGAAATGCCATTCTCAGGAGATCAGTTCAGTGTTGTTACTGATTGATGATTTCTTTTTTTTATTTGTTGTTAGAAATCAGGCCGTACCTCAACCGATAGCTAGAGACTAATCATTTTAAGGTGTAGAGATCACCAAAATGGGTTTTACTTGCCATAACAAAGTCATTCCCATGCACACGGCCTACTTCAAACCCAGGACATTGTGTTAAAGAATCCAGCTATGCAACAAACTGTTTCAGTCTTTGTTGGTTGATTGATGATTTCTTTACTTCTTTAATCTTCCATTTTCATGTTGAGGTTTTAGTTTTAAATTTTTCTAGTTGATATGTTTTGTGCTTTCTATATATCACAGGCCATCGTAATAACGACTACATTACATTTTACTACTTGTTCAAAATTTTTATCTGTATTGGTAAAAAAAAACTGAGAATTTTTATCTGTCAATTCTATGATTATTTCACCATGTTGAAACAAAGTAAGTGTATGCCCATGATCACAGGACAACATAAAATAAAATTATAGGTGAGGCCTTTGACTTGGATTATGATGATTTTGCCGGGAACAGTGAAGATAAAATGATTGGAGATGTTGGGATGTGCCACAGACTCACAGCATGGCATGGAAACACATTATGGAGCTTCACACACACACTGGGGGTAATCAAATTCTTTTGTTTCTAATCCTCTTTTTTACTTTTACACAAAAGTCTTCCTCACTGCTGCCAAATTTCAACTTTATTTTCTTTTCATCCTGAGAATCTATTCTATGACTGCGAACAAATTAATTTTTTATTGGACCTTTGTAGTTTTATGTTATTTTAATCGGATATCTGATCTGTAATTGTTTACCACATCTTTATATTCTTGCCTGATTATTTATTAAGCCCTCTTTATATAAGAACCTACATATTAAATTTTCCTTAAGCATTATATGTGTTCGGGAATCCGTTGGAAGAAAGAACTTATGGATTTCGAGATGATTTTTACAGATTTCATGATGCTTTTTTACAGATTTTAAAATACTTTTATCTTAATTTACGTGCAGCGTTGGAAAAAATTGTTTCCTGAACATGCAAAAAATTGTGAGTTTGAACTCTTTGTAAAGAAAATGGTATAATAGATTGACAAAACCAAAAAAAAAGACGAGGTTAACTATCCAATTGCCGATGTTTCATAACAAGCTCGAGATAAGAGATGGAGTTGAATTTCTTTACATTAGGAATGACTAATATCTTCTGTTAGGTCTATTCACCATCAGTAATGTGACTGTTTGGGAAGCCATTTTCCCAAACGGTGCACGTAAATCGAGACAAAACCATCTCGAAATCTGTAAAAACCATCTCGAAATTCATAAAAACCATCTTGAAATCCGTAAAACCATCTCGAAATTCCTAAAATGCCTCAAAATCTGCAAAATCCATTTTCCCAACGGAGTTCCCAAACAAGTACAGTAAGTGGTCAATTTATATAGTGCTTGTATTTGTATGGGATCACAAAAGCACGTTCCAAATTATTTATATAATTTGGAATAATTTTTTTCTATGTTCTCATCTCATATGTTGTAAAAACATTTGAAATAAGTGAAAAAAAAGCCTATCCAAACACATCAGTAATAGGTTTTTTTTGAATTAATAATAGAAATAATTTTTTAAAGTGAATTACAGTTTACAGAATAATTATATAAAAGAAGTATTTTTTTTCAACTTATATGAAACGTTGGGCTAATATTCTAATGCACGTTTTTGCGATCAGAGACAGTTTCGCTCTAATGCTGTGAGCCGGAAGCCCACTGTTAGCTTAGTCAATGGACCCGTTTGGTAAACTGTCATAAGCTATTTATAAGTGCTTATTCACACAAGCCGAGACAAATATGTGGAGGAGATTGTCTCGTTTTGCGGAAAAGCACTGTTGAATATGCTTATGAAAATAAGCCACTGCTTGTCAAACAGGGTCAATAGGTTGGATCCCTAGTTATATGATTGGGGTTTTATAGACAAAAAGGGTAACGTGCAAAATTATATATAATGCATAATTTTTTACAAGAAAAACATTGAAAGAAGGTAGGGAAATTTGTAATCAGATATCGACAAAAAGAATTAATGAATAAAAAATTTTAAAGATTAATAAAATTACCTTCAGGCCCCAACAGTAGCCGATCCGGTTATTATTGACTGTTGATAAAGTTGTTAATGACAACTGAACGATCCACTGTTGGGACCTGATGGTAATTTTACCAATCTTTATGAAATTTTGTTTATTAATTCCTTTATTTGAGACTTAATGGTTAATTTTCCAAGAACATAACATAAGAAATAGTAAATGTAAACGAATCCTAAATGGCTGTTGTTGATGTTTAATATTTGCTAAAATGCTTTTAGCTTTATTACTTAAACAGTTATTTCTTGTTCATATAGGTGTATAGAAAATATTTAGGGAGAATAAAAAAACCTTTTAAATCGTAAAAGGATAAATCAGGGTTTCGAATTTTCATAATCCTAAATCAGGGCCCTAGACCAAACAGGAATTTTAAAATGTTAATGAAAAGACCTTGTTGCCCCGAGTTAAATATAATCTTTTAAAATTAATTTTTATTATTGTCATTTCCTATTCTATTGCTGTTATTTCATATTCCATTATTGTTATTTGAATGAATATCTTATTTTCATGTATTCTTCAACAAGTACCATATGTCATTTCCTACTCCATTGTTGTTATTCGAATGAATATTTTATTTTCACATTTTTTGTGATTGGTTGAGATTTTATGGTAAAAGAGCATAGTTCAGCCACAATTTATTCATATCTTCTTCTTAATAAAAAGTTAGATGATTAATTTTTATTAATTAAAAAATTTAATTAATTTATTTTTTTGTGATAAATATGGATTGGCTTCTACTCGCGTAACAGTGAAATATCACTATTTTATGTAAAATTTAATGGAAAAATTACCCAGAAATTCCAAGCAATAAAATTAACCATAAAATAGTTTCAAAGACTCACAAAATTATCATAAAGTCCCAATAGTGACTGCTGAGGTTGTCATCAACAACCTTTCTAGCCTTCATTAACAACCTCAACAACTACTCTTGAGATCTTATGGAAATTTTATGAATCTTTAGGACCATTTTATTAATTCTATTGCTTAGAACCTCTGGATAATTTTCTCAAATTTAATTACTAAACAAAAAAGCATATGAAATGTTAGAGCGTTAAAATGGGTGCTGAAAGAGTGGGGCATCATAGGCCCCTTACTCTGTGAAATCAAATAAAGGTCTCTCCCGGGTTCGATCCCAGGATGGAAATGGAACAAGTGTGCCTGGGAGGGTCGTTCCCGTCTTGGGTCTCTGCAATACCTAAAGGGATTAGTCACCGGACCCGTTCCAGTGGATACCTTTGGTGCATACCAAAAAATAACAAATAAAGGTGCCAAAAATCTAATATAAAAAGATTACAGTGAAGGAAAAAAATCCAAACTTTTTTAAAAAGGAAAAAGCTCCCATTTATGATTCAAGAATTGAGAGGCTCACAATGAGTAATTGACCTTATCATAAGAGACAACATTATCATAACCTTAATTGATTTATTGCTCTGTATTAGTGATTAACTATAAAGTTAACAGGATTAAACAGCCCCACAGCTATCCTCCCACTTTTTTTTATTAGCAGGGCCCATAATGATTTAAAAAAAATATTCGAATCGATTTTAATCAATCTTAAAAATTTATATAATTTATTACTATTTATGATTTTTAAATCTAAATATAAAACATGAGATGATATCTTACTGAAAAAACTGGTGAGAATTTTAAAAAATTTGAGATAATGGCATTACTAAAAAAATATTTGTTTACAATAATTTGTATAGAACAAACAATGCATTAGCACAATAATACTTATTACAATATCCCAATAAATTTTGTAAAAATAATTTTCAACAACTGTAGGCTCAATGGTCTAGAAATATCTCAGATTCTTAATAAAGTTAGTTGATTTTTTTTAAAAAAAAGACTAAGGAAAATAAATAAATTATTTAAAATTATTAATTTATACATGAGAGTATATCAATTTATATGTGAGACAAATTAGTTTAAATAAAAATGATAAAACTATTATATAAATATTTTTAAGTAATTTTTTCGCTCAAAATATTTTAATTTAATTTATTTAGTCTTTTTAATCCTAAAGAAAATATCATACTCCTATGTTCAGAAGTGTGGTAGGATTACATATATTTATAAATTATAACATCCATATTTTAAAGCAAGATCAATTTAATTTGAATAATAATTAAAATTTATAGTTTATAATTAACTTTGAGGAAGCAAAAGACACCGTCACACCGCCATGTCTAGAACCGGGAAAATGGGGCCAGCCCACGGGCTGGGATGGGTTCGGGCTTCCGTTTGGCAGCCCGTTTTTAAAACGGGCCCGCGGGCTGGCCCGTGGGTTGGCGGGCCAGCCTGCCTTTTTTATTTTTTTAAAATTTTTTTTTAAAAATACTATTTTTATAGCTTTAATAGGAAGATGATGATATTTCAATGGCTTCAAATATTATTTTAAACCTTATTATTTTATCTTAAATACATATTTACTTTGAAGATTGTTAATTATGTATTATGTTTTTGTACTATAAACATTGTTAATTATATTTTTATAGAAATGTATTGTATTTTTCTTCCGAAAAATCAAATAGACTTGATAAATTTTATGTAAATTTGTTGTATTATTTTTTTAAAAGAAAATTTTAATATAATAATAATAAAAAATAAAATTTAAAAATATAAAAAAAATTCCGCCAGCCCGCCTAGTCAGGCTCGGGCTGCCGTTTGGCAGCCCGTTTTAAAAGCGGGCCAAACGGGCTGATTGCCAGCCCGTTTCTAAGCTCTGTCCAGTTTAGAAGTTTTGAAAAAACAAGCATCTGAAACTGACCCCACAGACGTGCTCTTGAAAAGTAGCTACGTGTACACTTTGCACATTCAAGTGCGTATTAATCAAAAGAATAATAAACTCCAACGCTTACACAAATCATAGCCGTCCATCTCCAACGTGAAACATAAACACTGAATCCCAGCCGCTGCCTCCGTTGCCGCTCCGGATTGCTGCGACGCACACGTCCACCGTGGCAGTTAACTGCATTTAAAATCCGCATTTGAAGTCCGAACAGTGTACATTGTCAGAAATAACCTCTGCGACTGAGAGTGGCTTAGAGAGAGAAGGAAGTGGGATCGTGAACGGGACACGCTATAGTGAGAGAAACACATGCTTTGTGTTCCAGCGAGAGATTCCGAAGGTATTATGTTCTGTTTCAATTCAATGCTTCGAATCTTTATGTTTTAACCCTTGAATTGCTCCCCTTTTTTCTTTTTTGCTTAGTGTATTTTGCAAATTTTTTTTTGACTGGTTATTAATGTTTTTGTTTTTGTTTGAATTCTTGGTGATGGGAGACTTAGGGCTTATGAATAAACCTCTTATAATAATCACAGCTCTGTTTCTTCGTATTTGATTGCCTGGGTTGAAATTGAGTACCTTTTTCATGTTTGGTGGACGAGAAAACGAATTCGAGTTTGCCAATTTCTGACCTTAAGTGCGCTGGATTGTTGAGAATACCATTTTGATTTACCTGTATGTGGTTACCCTTGTTTCGACTGAGGTGGGTTTCTCAAGAACTTGCCCGCCATTAAATTCACACCTCTTTAGTGCCTTTTGCACCCTCAATTTTTTCTTTCTTCTCAGCTGAAGAGTCCTTTTCACTGTTGACTTTTGAGTTAAGGCCTTGATTGTTTATTCCTTTTTACTTTTCCCCAGTCGTTCCTAGAACAGGAGGCTTTAATTTTCCTCCTCCCTTTTCAATTATAAGCTCGTTACCTGGTCGAAATGCTTTTCCAATATTTGTTGTCTGGAAAATTATTGTGCATGGCTATGACGATGTTGGTGTATTTAGACTAAAGCACTATTTTTTATTCTCATCAGCAGGGTTCAGTTGTTCAATTTAGCAAGGTCAGTGGTTCAGTATAGTGGAGTGTGTAGGAAGAAGTATTTATTGCATATTGTTCCTAAAGTAAGATCAGCATGAGTGAGGAGGGAACGGTGAATGAAGTTTCTGATAAGACTGATTCCAATGGTAGTAGGTTGCCAGATAAAATAGTAGACGGCATTGATGAAAAGAATGACTTGGAAGCTGATGGAAGAAAAAACTTGGAAAAGAATGGAGTTAAAGACTTGAAAAAGGATGGTGTGAAGGAAGTTGAGGAGTGTAAGAAAGTTGATGATGCGAAGGAAGTAGAAGACAAGAAAGACGATGGTGTAAAAGAAGTAGAAAAGGATAAGAAAGATGATGATGTAAAAGTAGAGAAAGATGATAGTGTGGAGAAAGTAGAAGAGTATAAGAAAGATGACGACACAAAAGAAGTAGAAGAGAATAAGAAAGATGATGTAAAAGAAATGGAAGAGGATAAGAAAGATGGTGATAAGAAAGGTGTAGAAGATAACAAGGATGAAAATGGATCTCTGGTTGAAAAATTGGATGAAGAGACAGAGATTAAGGAAACTAAGGGAAGTGGAGAAGTGAAAGAAAAAGAAGCTTCTGAGAATTCCAAAATTGATGCGATGAAGGAAGAGGCTTCTCCCAACATCAAACAGGAGGCCAATAAGAAGGAGGAACCTGAAGGAGTAGAGGAGGAGGAGAAAGAGAGCAATGATAACAATGATAAGCCAAGAGAGTATGAGGAAAAAAATAGTAAAGTTAAGAAAGGATCTAAAAAACATGCCAGGCAGATGAGTGATGAGAAGAAAGTCAAAGATAAAAGGAAGAAAATCTCTGAGGTGGAGCCAAGGACTCCTGCTATTGATCGCCCAGTACGTGAAAGAAAATCTGTGGAGAGGTTGGTAACATCATATGAAAAAGATGCATCCAAAGAATTTCAC
>JANTPZ010103972.1:0-13570 GCA_025593235.1 Vachellia pachyceras
GATGAGAGAATTAGGAAAAAGGCAAAAGGTGGGTTAAATGAATGATGTGTGATAGAGAGAGGGAATGAAATTAAATGAGAAAGAATAGTGATGGAAAGAGGTGACGTAAGGTGGGTTAAAAATAATGATAGAGAAAATAAATAAAAAACTATGAATAGGTGTAGTTAGAAAGAAGAAATGATGTAACCAAACGGAAGAGTGAAGGAAACGGCTATGTCATGGTGATGGAATATTGAAAGGTGGAGAGAGCATGTGGCTGGCTAAAGCGAAAAAAAAAGAGAAGGGTGTCCCATTTGTTTCTCTAACCAATTCCATTCCTCCTTTCTAGTTCTCCCTTAACCGTTTCGGTTCCAGCATAACCAATTCCGTTCCAACTGATTTTTGGGCTCAACATTTAATTACAAAAAAGTCCTATATCATATAATTAAACTGAGAGATATTTGGGGAATTTAAAAAGTGATAAAATATATCAAATTATCAATTAATTCATAAAATCACTCTTTAACAAAATTAACAAAAAATCAATATTAGATACACTTATATCATATAAAATAGAGATTTATAAGTATATTTATATATTATTTGCAAACACCTTTTTATGTTATAGTATACATATACATACATATAATATCTACAAACACTGTTAACTATTTCAGTTTTTTTATGAATCAATTTTTTGTGTTTCCAGGTTTGGTACCCAGGGATATGGACAAACTTGTTAAACTTGAAAGGTTAGACTTGGGATCAAACAGATTGAGTGGACCTATTCCTTCCAATATTTTCAACATTTCAAAATTAACACTTCTATCCCTTGGCAATAATTTCCTCCATGGCCGTCGCCCGTCATCTATAGGAATTGGACTTCCCAACTTGAAGGTGTTAGTTCTGGATAGAAATAAACTAAGGGGACAAATTCCAAACAGTATATCAAATGCTTCTAAGCTCATTAAGTTAGATTTGTCATTGAATGAATTTAGCGGAGCTATATTCAATGTAATAGGAAATTTAACAAGCCTATTCAAGTTAGCTTTGGATGGGAATGATTTGACTGGGTTCATTCCAGATATAGTTAACAAATTACTTGGTCTTCAATGTTTAAGTCTCAGTAACAACAGATTGCAAGGGTCCATTATAAATGAACTTTACCAACTTAAAAGTCTAAGTGTATTGTATCTGGACAACAGTATGCTTTTTGGAGAAATTCCAGATTGTCTTGGGAATGCCTCTTTGCAGAAGTTGAATTTCAGCTCTAACAAATTGATTTCTCATATCCCCTCTTCTCTTTGGAGTCTCAAAGATATCTTGATTTTAGACATATCCTCCAATGCATTGAGTGGCTTAATTCCACCAGATGTATCAAACTTGAGAGCAATTACACTATTGAACTTATCAAGAAATCAAATATTAGGAAGAATCCCTGCAACCATGGGTGGCTTGCTAACTTTGCAAAGCCTATCTTTGGCTCAAAACAAATTACAAATCCTATTCCCAAATCACTTGGAGGCATGGTAAACATGGAATCCATGGATCTTTCTCAGAATCATTTGTGTGGTGTGATCCCAAAATCCTTAGAGTTATTAGGCCATCTTAAATACATCAACCTTTCCTACAATTTATTGCAAGGTGAAATTCCAAATGGTGGCCCTTTTCAAAATTTTACTGCTCAATGTTTTATGATGAATAAAGATCTTTGCCGGAAATCCCAACTACAAGTCCAACCATGCAAGAAAGGAAACAAGCACATACCAAGGAAAGTGATCTTGATGATAAAATGCTCATTGCCTATTATAGTTGTCATTTTGGTTGTTTCAGGCATTGTCTTCTTAACGCGTAAGAAAGGTGATGGTAATCATTCAACGGAAATGGATTTAATGAATTTGGATCTACCAATCAAGATATCCTATTATGAGCTTCTACACGGGACAAATGGATTTGACAAGATTAATCTTCTTGGCTCTAGAAGTTTTGGGTCAGTATACAAAGCAATTCTTCCAAATGAAAATATTGTAGTTGTGAAAGTATTCAGCTCAGATACGGAAGAAGCATTAAGGAGTTTTGATATTGAAAGTGCTGCGATGTGCAATTTACGCCATCGGAATCTCATTAAAATCATCAGTAGTTGTTCAAATGATCATTTCAAATCTCTAATAATGGAATTCATGGCAAATGGGAGTCTTTAGAGATGGTTGTACTCTCACAACTATTATTTAGACATATTGCAATGGTTGAACATAATGATTGATGTGGCAATAGCTTTGGAGTACCTTCATCACGGTTCTCCTACACTAGTTGTTCATTGTGATTTGAAACCAAGTAATGTTTTGCTAGACAAAGATATGGTAGCTCATCTTAGTGATTTCGGAATCGCTAAATTGTTTGGAGAAAGAGAGCAGGAAAAATATACCAAAACTTTAGCTACTATTGGCTATATGACACCAGTAACAATTTCATAATAATATTTTGGATTTATTTTTATATTCTTTTGTTTTGTTTGTTCTGCTTTATAAAATTTTATATCCTTCAATTTTCAGCAAATATTTTACAATTTGAAGTGTAAATATATGAACTGAAAGTATAAACGAAAAGTTGAACCACAAACCTTATGTTTGTGACATCATGACTTTTATACTAATAATTCAACATAACATATAGCGTATGGATCAAAATTTATTTATGTACAAGGAGATGTGTATAATATAATAATGGTATTTTGCTAGTGGAAATATTTGCAAAGAAGAAGCTAACGGATATCATATTTGTTCAAGGATTATGTGAAAGGATCCACACCACATTTAATGATCAATATTATAAATACCAACTTTTTACATAGAGAAAATTAAAATACCAACAACATACTATATCACATATATATATATGTATATATATAATCTGTTTTTGAGTTGGTATTAAATTATTGCATTGATTTGTTTGAGGGAAGGCTTACCATAAGTGATATTCCGGTATCATTAAAAAAACACAAGTTTGCATTTATGCAAAATATTAGAGGTGCCCATAGCATTACAATTATTAATTAAATTAGTTTCTATTTCTTACCCTTTTGGCTTGGTTTATTTTTGAAGTACGCAATTGACAATCAGAGTAGAGTGATGATGTTTTCCATACTAATGCATGAAGTATTTGAAATTTGAGATTTTCTTGACCACATGGGTTTTGAACATCTTCATATTATTTGAAAAGTGCATTATTTTATCTAGCAAATAAGAAGAAAAGGAATAATAGGAACTTGAAAAGTGCACTATTTTTTTCTGAAGATTCCCACATGTTCTTTGAAATTTGATTTACTTTAATTCTTACTTTACAAATTTGTTTCTTGAAACTATCAAAGGAAGAAAGGGATTTTCTTGAGTGATTGGAAGTGAGCCCTGCATTTTTCTTTATTCCTTCTCTATATCTTACTTTCACTTTAGAAACCTTTAATTTTTGAGAGAGAGCCCACTTAATAAATTGTTTCAGAGAAGTTCTTGAATATCCAAAGTAATATCAACATAGAACATGAATAAAATATGTTCCCAGGAGTCATGTTGATGATTGTCTTTGGTGAGTTTTGGATATATCAAATTATTTATTTCTTTTTATTCATTGTCTTTTGTGAGTTTTGCATATATCAGATTATTTATTTCTTTTTTATTAATTTTTGTTTTTGAACGTTTGTTTCTTTTTTGAACATGATTTGACCTGGGATAATTCATGGTAAAACACTGGATTAACATCGAAAATATTTAATTTCTATGTTAGCTACAACACTTAAAATTATGAATATTAATCTATATAATAATTTATGCCTTGATGTATGTTTAAAAACTTGAATTGATCATACAAAATAAAAGTTTAATTAATAACAAACCTTATATTATGCTTTTGATATCATGACTTCTAAACTAATAATTCGATATGACATATAGAGTATGGATCGCAAGGAATTGTTTCAACCAAAGAAGATGTGTATAGTTATGGGATTTTGCTAATGGAAATGCTTACAAGGAAGAAGCCAATAGAAAAAATGTTTGTTGAAGGATTAAATTTGAAAGATTGGGTGAGCAAATCCATGTCACATTCAATCATTAATATCATAGATGCTAATTTGCTACACCTAAAAATTCAAAATACTGATAATATATTACCTCATATCTTATCAGTTTTTGAGTTAGCATTAAATTGTTGCATCGACTTACTGAGGCACGACTTACTATGGTTGATGTTGTAGTATCGCTGCAAAAAATCAAGGCTTTGTTTATCCAAAGATGCTAGAGACACCACTGGTAGAATAGTTGTTAAATCAAATGTTGCCTACTATTTTTGTAACTTTGTGATTTTTTATTTTGTAATAAGTAATCTAATAAATTGGAATGATTCTGTATGTGCTGTAATAGTATATGAAGTATTTAAAATTTAAAATTTTCAGAGTCGGTTATGTTGGTTTTAGATTTCTCCATGTTTCATTTTTCTTTTTAACAATTTGGATTTAAATTGTAAGAAATCTGAATTCACTATCTTTTTATAGGTAACTTGGACAATTTGAAATTTGATTTCAAAACAAAAATCAAATTGAGTCCTATTTTTTTCTCCTCTAACCTATATATTCTACCCTATACTTATATTTACACCGCATTCTCCAAATGTCTTCTTTTAGAATTTAGATTTAGATGTCATATGATGTAGATACCTAATGATCAAGTTGGCTATTGAAAAATAGGTTAAAAGAAAAAATGATAGAAAGTTTTCTCTAAAGGATATTAGAGCCAAAAAGAATAAGTAAGTTTACTCTAAAGATTAAAAGCTTTCTCTAAAAGACAATTTTACTCATAAAATATAAAAAATAAGAAATTTTAGCCCAAAGGCACTTGAAAAAAATGTGGCAATGTTGGCCCACCATTAACAAACCTAATGGTAAACGTTTATTGACTAAATTATGCTAGAGTTAAAGGGCAAAAATGCCTTAAAAGTTTTTTCTAAGGGGCATTGATCACCGGAAATCATATCCTATTTAATTATTTATTTTTCTCAATCTCCTCAAATTAATCAATCCAATTTTACATTAAAGACTCTTTGTGGTATTTCTTTAATTTATACACCTTTAAAATATGAAATTCATATATTACCCTTACAAAAAAAAAGGACGTCCCGCCTAAACCCTATAATATCCTAATTTTTCATTGAAGATTTAATTTAAAAAAAAGAAGAAAGAAGAAAAGAAAAGAATAGAATTTTATATTTCAGTAAAATTATAATTTTCTAATATTTAGAGATTTAAAGGGAACTAAAATATTTGATTATTTTTAAATATCTGGGGTTTTTATAAAATTAAATACATGAGAAAGTATTAAAGAAATAAACTAATATGTGGTGAATGTGTAGATTAATTGCAGAAATTGTTGGTGTTAGGCATGATTGCTATTGTCATGATATTTCCGTACTGGATGAGAGGTAACTGCTTTCTACTTATTATGCATACTTGGGACATGTCTGGTGAGTGATATTGAATTAATTGTGATGAAATATTATTATTTGATAAACTTTGTATTGGTAATATTAAAAATATGTGGTGATGAGTCAAAGATTGGATGTGTTGTAATAGTAATGTTTGCGAATGCTATTGATAAATGTTTTCTTGACTTGATGGAAAACCGTTGAACATGAAATGATTGATTGAAATGTGCTAATGCTATTCATGCGAGTATATTGTGGATGATAAATTGTGGATATACTTTGCTTAAAGAATACAAAAGGATAATTGTGATATTGGGAGAGGAGGATGTGGTTATTGATGGGAGGCTATTAAAGAGGAAATAAGGGGGTGAATATTCGGCATGCCAAAGAGGAAATAAGGTTGGAGGACTTCCAAGTTTGATTACCGAAAGATCCTATGCCCATTGTGATGAGGGCTTATAACACCCCTGTGATGTGAAAGGGGGAACCCATGATCCAGTCTTGTGCTCTGTGGTACTTGGCCAGTCCACATCATTTACCGGTGAGCTCGTTAAATTGTACTACCAGTCGAATGGGATAGTACTAGCCCATGGGTTCAGTCAGAGGAAATAAGGTTGGGGAGTAATAAGGGAAAAAAGAGAAACAATAATAAATCTCTATGGAATAATTTCCTTTAATGATGCGAACTTGAAATCCATGTGATATGGAATTGATAATTGTGAAAAAATGTTGATGTGAATATTGATCGGATTGCCCGTGTTGATAATGGTGATAACGAATATATTAATATGCATGTAAAGTGAAGAAAGATGATTATAAACTATTTGGAAAGTCTTAATATTATCCTTGAATTATTTTCTTATACGACTAATTCCTTATCTCTCATGAACCCTCACTCATATGCCTTTTAAGTAGAAATGCTGGTTACTGGGACTTTTATCTCATTCTATCAATATAACACTTTTCAGGTGATAGCTCTTGTGCTGAATCATTGGGGAGAGTTATGAGGCAACATATATTCCTGTATGTCTCTGTATTGCCTCTTTTATTTATGTGTTGACAGATGTATATTACCATTCATATGGCTCATTTTGCAAACTATGACTTATTCTAACTCCTCAGGATTCCTCAATTTGCATGCAACACTGAAAAATGTGCTTCCGGCGGCCAATTTAACTTAAGGGCATGGAAAATTTCTATATTTTTCCTTGATACTCCAGCCCTTTTCCGTTCCTCAAAATTCTTCCTAGATTTTCCGTAATTAAATTTTCTAAGAAAATCCTTTTTCGGGTCTTTTAGGCACTATTGATCTCCGTACTTTGAAACTGCCCACACCAAATACCGGGTAATAATTTTATTGAATACTTTATGACCCAACTAAACTTTTCTCAGTTCAGGTCTCCAGATTTGAGAACTCCTACTACCTTAAATAATTAGTTCTCAGTCGCCTTAACTCCAAAATCCTTTAATTACGAAAAATGCCATTATCTTCTTATTTTCCACTTATTTACGAAAACGCCACTACCTTCTTATTTCTTTCTTAATTACCAAAATGCCATCACTTTTTCTACTATTTCTTAATTCCAACTTTACCCTTGGTTGACTTTTGACATTTTTTGCTAACTTTGACTTCTTCGATTTACTTTGACTTTTTGGTCAACCTTGACTTTTGGGTTAACATTGACTTTTTGACCAACTTTGACTTTTTAGTTGATTTTTACCAAAATTTCCTTATTATTTGATGAAATTTTAAGCCTTAGGTCTTTTAATCAAATGACCATTTTACCCTTGTCATTTAAGCCAAATGACCATTTTGCCCTTGGGTCATTTTTACTTAAAATCCTTATGACTAAAGACTTAGTCAATCATGATCTTTCTTATTTAGAGGCATTTTCCTTTCTATATTTCCACATCCATGGCATCAAATCATCACATAATTTACCGGCTTACCCTCTATTTCCACTCACAGGAATATACGGATATTACACCTGGGTTCTACTGGAAGATAATGACAAAGGAAGAAGGGAAACCAAAGACGTGTACCGAGAAAGTGTAATATCCGCATTTCTGTAGCTTGAACTAAAGGCTAGACCAGTAAATTATGTGATAATCTACGGCCCATAAATAAGGAAAAATATTTAGGAAAATGCCTAAAGGAAAGAAAGATCATAATTGACTAAGTCTCTAGTCTTGGGAAGTCTAAGTGGAAATGACTAAGGGTAAAATGGTCATTTGGCCTACATGATAAGGGCAGAATGGTCATTTCGACTAAAAGATATAGATCTCAAAGTGTCATCAAATAATAAGGACATTTTGGTAATTTGGTCAAAAGTCAATCCAAAAGTCAAAGTTGACCAAAAAGTCAAAGTTTGTGGCATTTTCGTAAATAAGTGGTAAATAAAGGATTTCGGAGTTAAGGACGACTGAGAAATAATTATTTGAGGTAGCAGAAGTCTTCAAATGCCAGAGACCCGAACTAAGAAAAGTTTAGTTGGGTTATAAAGTAATTAATAAAATTATTACCCAATACCCGGTGCGGGCAGTTTCGCTGAACGGAGAACAACAGTGTCCGAAAAGCTTGAAGAAGTATTTTCTTAGAAAATTAATTACAGAAAATCCAAGAAGAATTTTGAGGAATGGAAAATAGCTTGAGAATCAGGGGAAAATATAGAATTTTCCATGTCCTTAAGTTAAATTGGCCGCCGGAAGCCCGTTTTACGGTGTTGCATGCAAATCGAGGAATCTTGACGAGTTACGAGGGAAACCCGGAGATGCTATAGACTAGGACATGATGCCACCTAGGCAAGGAGGCCTAGGGAATGGCACCACACAAAAGATAAAGTCTCCGAAAAAGTAAAATGGTAGTTACCTGCGTAAAGGGTACTTTACGAAAATGTGTGTCACCGGATCATTTAACTGAACTGGGCAAAGGCCCAACCAACAAAAACTGACTCCTAGGGGTTTGAAAAGTTGCTTTTTCAGCTAGGAGGAGACAAGGTGATGTGGCTCAATATGGATCAAGTGTTTAGCTACTTGGTCTCCTAGTTTTATTGATCTACATCACACAATTTTTCAAAAGCAACTTTAACTAAGCTTCCCTCTCTCTTCCCTCTCATTTGCACGCCACTTTCTCTCTCTCCTTGGGCAGAAAATTGCTCTCCCTTCTCTTTAGAAAACACTCCCTCCCCAAGAAAGAAAGAAGAAACCCAAGCTCCATAACACAAGGTAAGATGCTCATGCAACCTAATCTTCCTCTTTTCTTGAGTTTGCCACTACTACTACCTTCTCTTGAGTTGTTCCTTGAATGAGCCTCCCTTTTTGAGGATAAAGGCTAGGACATCAAGAGTTGAAAATGGAAAAGAGAAGGTCTTAAAAGTAGTAAATGGTTGTAAACTCTTCCTTGAGGGGTAAAAGATAAGTTGTTGGTTGTTGTTGTTTTAAGTTGTTGTAAAAAAAATATGGGGAGCTCATGTTTATGGGGAGGTGCTGCACAAATTTCTTTTGGTATAAGGGAAGTTTTTTTGAGTAGATTAAAGGTAAGAAAAGGGGTTTTGGAAGCAAGGAAACACATGGTTTCATGAGCAAAGTTGAAAAACCCTTCCTTTCATTATTTTTGCTATTTTCGTCCAAGCTAAAGAAAAAAATAGAAAGAATGTGTTTTTGAGCATTTTGATGGTTCCGTTGGCTTTAAAATGATGTTTTGTGTAGTGTAAATCTAAGAGATGGATTTTACAAGCTTAAAGGGCCATAAAAATCAAACCTTGAACTTGTAGGACACTTAGAAAACCAAAAAGGAGGTTTTTATGTGTTTTGCAAGTTTTGTTGCATTTTGGGGATGGCTTGTTTATGTGGATGTTATGCCATGATTTTTAGGGGTTTAAGAGTTCCCAAGAGCATCTTGAAAAAGAACCAAGAACACTTTGGAAGTTGGATTAAAGGAAAGATAGGATCTTGAGGTAGTAAAACTACTAATCTCCTTTTATGTTTAAGAAAATGATTTGTGAATGTTACATGAACTTTTATGATGAGCAAAGTGCATGATTTGTGTATGAAATGTGACTTTTGTACTATGGCCATATGCATATTCAAGTGAAGTTTATGTGTCACATGTTTAGATGTTCATACACATACCATAAAGTTATGTATGCACATTCACAATGTTTTGATTATGTGGTTTTGCTATTGGGATTCCCAAATCTCATTCCCCACCCACTAACCATGTAGGTGCAAGCTCTAGCAAGGGTAAGGAAAAGGTCCTTGATGCATGAAGAGGTTGCCTTTGTTTGCATGGTTTTGTGTATATATTTAAGATGATATACTCTCTTGCGGTTGGTTGTGATTGTAACCCCTAAACATCCGCAAGAATAAACCATATGAATGGGTAATGGTATATGCATGAAAATGGAATAAAACTAACAAGGAAGGATAAGGGAATAATCATGCATATTAGAGGCAAGTAATGAACCAAAAAGAGGTTTTGGTGGATTTTTAAGAAAATTGGTTTTCAAAGCTAAAGGGGTTCCAAAGGCCCTGAATAATGAATTTGTTTCAAGTGACAGTTAAAAATAGAAACTGAGCTCCAAATAGACTGAAATTTTCCAGTCAGAATCTACACATCCTAAACTTTAAAATGATATAAAGTTTGCGAAATTTGGATGTGTATTTGGAGAGTTATGATTTTCCAAAGATTGAGGTAAAACCTGGAAGACTGGAGTGAACATTTCAGACAGTATGTGGATTTTGAATAAAATGTATCAAATGGAAAAGAATTGGAACCCATGAGTATTTTTCCCCTATATTTAACTTAACAAGAAAAATTTAGAAATTAGAATCACACAGTTTCAATTTTTCTAGAATTAGTTATGATTTTTCAAAGTTGGGCCAGAAAACTGAAAAATGGCACTGTGAACAGTACCAGCATCTTTTCCATTTTAAAAAATTTAGTTCACAATTTTGGGTCAAACCTTGATATCCAAAGCCTAAAAGTGATTCCTAAGTGATCGTAGATAAGAAAATAGGGGGAAAATAGGAGGTGTCACATAAAGAATAGAGAAATCAGAAATTGAAGATAATAGAGGAAATTGCGTAACTACGTGCAGATGTTGTTGACTGTGATTGAACGCAATCGAATCCATTAGAGTAGTTGAAGACTGATGCAGAACGATCTTCAACCACTGAAGAACAAACAATCAAAGCAAGCGGAGAAACCAAAGTACATAGAACGCGAGAACATGCAGCTATTGCGGTGATGAGACATTGAGACTTTGTGATTTCAATAGATGAGATATATGCAGTTGCGCTTATTTAATCCCGACATGTCTTCCAAACACATCGCCTCCAAGTGAGACGTACATGATTTGTAAACCCCGTTTGAAGATATTCCTTCCTTTGCAAGGGCATCCAGCTTATTTTTTCCCTTGGTATAAGGATAATAGACAGTGTCCATTCCCTTCTCATGAGATCCCTAATTGCAGCAATTAGTGTGACACCTTTTATTTATCCCCTATATGTTTGTATTAGATCATTTTTGGACCACTCTTGAGCCTTGGATTACTCAAGTTGGGCTTTATATGTGAACTTGAATTTTCAAAAACGTAGAAAACGCTGGTTACTGTTCATATGCCATTGGTCCAGATTTCTGACCCAATTCTGAAAAATCATAATTAATTCTAGAAAAATAAAAATTGAGTGGTTCCAATTTATAAATTTAAATTATTAAGTGACCTATAGGGGGAAAATACTCATTGGTCCGAAAACTTGCCCATTTCAATCAGTTTATTCAAAAACCACATATTGTCCGAAATGGGTCATTCCAGTTTTCCAGATTTTACCTCAAACTTTGGAAAATCATATCTCTCAAAATACAAATAAAAATTTCACAAACTTTATATCATTTTAAAGCTTAAGATGTGTAGTTTCTGACTGGAAAATTTCATCTCATTTAGAGTTCATTTGATATTTTCAATTCCCACCTGAAACAGATCCGTTTTTCAGGGTCTTTGGACCCCTTTTAACCTTGAAAACCAATTTTTCCAAAAATTTACCAAATCTCTTTTTGGTTCATGAACTTGCCTTTGGCATGCATAATTGGTTTCTTATCATCCTTTGGCCTTCCTAGATCATTTTCATGTATGCATGCATCATCCATATTGTAACATCCTTATTTTTAGGATCTAGTTAATTATTGTTAAGTCTTGGATTAGTCAGATAATGAAATAAATTAACATCCTTATTTTTAGGATCTAGTTAATTGTTGTTAGATCTTGAATTAGTCAGATAATAAAATAAATTAACATCCTTATTTTTAGGATCTATAGTTAGTTGTTAGATCTTTGATATTAAATTAGTTAGAGAGTAAACAAATTAAAATTTTAAAGAAGAATGAACTTCTGATTATTTATTAAAAAAAATAAATGTAATAAGTAATGATAATTAATTATATATGTGTAAACTCATTTTATTTTTAAATAAATAAAAAAAAGAATTTTTGTCTGAATAATAATTTTTATAATTATTATTTTCGTTTTCTTAAAAATATATATTATTTTAATTAAAACAAAAGAAAAAAAAATCATAACCCTAATCCTACCCATATATAAAGCCTTCACCCATATTAGAAACCAAAAGAAAAACGCCGCTACAGTAAAGTCAGTACTCATTGCTCTCAATTTTCTCTTTCGTTTTCTCCTCCATAGCTACAGTGTCTCGCTACAGTACGCATCCACAATAACAGGTCCTTTCTCATTTAGGCTCTCACTATTGTAATGCACTGTATTGTCCAATGCTGAAATGTTTTCACTTTTCTTTCTTTTTGTTTTTTTTCTCCTTTCATGGCCATTCCTCCGTTTTCCCCCCAAAAAAAACTTTTATATTTATGTCAATGTGTGAACCAGTATCCATCGTAGGGACATGGGAGTAGTTTATTTTTGTCCTCATTGTCAAATTATTAACCCTCATCCAGATTTCAATTGATGGTGCACCTGTACTTGTAGCCTTTAAGCGTAAGTATTCTAGGTGTAAGTTTGTAGAGTCAAATAATTTTTTACTAATGTTTATTTTATAAAAAAAATTATAGGTATATATATATATGTGGGTGTGGGTGTGGGTGTAAGTTAAATTGCAGATGTACGCGCCTTTTTTTAATCATAGGGCTCCATAATCCATCTCAAGGCTAAAAAAAGAGAAAGGGCCAGGTCTTGTCTTCTATTTTCCTTTAGTTGAATATAAAAAGAAAAGGGATTTTTAAAATTATATATATATTTGTCAAGAGGTATAGGTGTACGTTACTCTAAGAGGAAAAAGAAAGGTTCACCTGTGAGTGTTATGGTTATGTGTGTGAGTTATTTTCCTTCATTTGAAAAAAAAAATCTTCACCATTATATATAACAATATATGTATGTACAACCAGATTGTATTACAAGGAAATGAATCTGTGAGGTCATGTGAGTGCATTATTATTATTATTATTATTATTGGCATATAAAAAGAATAAATAAAATAATAAGAAATCACCTTGAGACTATTTAAATCAAAACTTTATAATAGCACTACTGTCACTAATACTATTTATTATTATTATTATTATTATTATTATTATTATTATATCATCATCATCATTATAATTACTATTATTATTTTCCTTCCAAGTAAAAATCATAAATAGAGATTATAATTTACAAAAAAAATAAATATAATTTTGTCTTATGTGAACAAATAAGTCCACTTATATCTTTAGTCAATATGTAGGTGTGAAGGGTAGTTTTAGGTATTTAGTTTATCTTTGAAGCAAATCTTAGAATATGTTAATTAGTATATTGATAGAAATTATTATGATGATTTTATGTAGATTCTCGTTGAGAATTGTGAAGTGTCTTTTGTGTGCTTACCTATAAGCTAGGGAGTAACAGGTAACTCTGAATATTCTTCCATATACTTGTGAACCGTATATGATTAAATTGTGATTGAATTATGTTTTTATGCATTTTTGGATTTAATTATTTAAATGCAAGTATTTAAAGTTTTCACTATATATTTGGCATGGAAATTTTTATACCTGTCATGGCGGTTGCGGTGATTGGGCTGGAGAATGGAGGAAAAATATGTATGATGAGAATTTATCACG
>JANTPZ010103976.1:0-12234 GCA_025593235.1 Vachellia pachyceras
TTATTTGAGCAGTAATTTGACAAATTTAGGATTACAAGATTCCATACTCGTGCCATTCCAGAGACGCAAGATGTGGTGGTTCACCTCCCAAGGATAAGTTAGACATATTCTCAGAATGTCGTGATCCCAATGCTTTGAAGGTGCAGATTTAACATTTCTGTCTTTCAACTAATTGGCTTTAGTCTTTATTTCTATGAGGAACTTACTGTCTTCCCTCTTTTCTTTTATCCCATTTTTAATGGAAAACCAGGAACATAGAAGTAACTAACTGAACTGATGCATTTGTAGGATCCAACTGGGAGTCATTCATTAAAACCTTGCAATATTTTCAAAGAAAAGTTATGCTTATTTTTTATCTTTACTATTAAATATATTTGAGTGGTTGACCTATATAATATTTCAGCATTACCTTATGATCAACATTTTATTATTTTCCATTTCCACAGGTTGGCAGAACTCTAAGTGAAAGGAGATGGCATGCATCATTCACTCAAGATGGTCACTTGGATATTGCTGCCAAAGCGCTAAGACGAATCCAACTGGGGGTAATCTCATAATGCTGTTCAGATTTAGATGACTGTCCTGATGGAATCGTATATTATGAATGAGTGTGTGGACATGCATTAAATTTGAGTTTAGTCATGTGGACATGCATTGGAATTGAGTTTAGTCATGGAAAATTTGTTTGCAATTAGAATATATGCATTGGACATGCATATAATATAGGAAGCCTTTGGTGTTGATTTCTGTAACAAGTCTGTCCTATTTGTTAGGACTTAGGAGAATAAAGATGACTTTTGTTAGTTAATAAGAAACAGAATAGCATAGCAATAATTGAGAATAATGGGTTGTTGTAGATGCAAAAAGTTTTTTGTGATTAAGTGTATTTTAGTGGATCATTTCTCTGTGTTTTACCACGTGAGAATAGTGATTTATGATGACAATCTGACATGTACTTTATTTTGCCAACTGTATCACTGGTGGCCTTCCTTCATGTTGAAAAATTTACATTTTCCTTTTTCATGTTTTTCTTCTCTTTAATATGCTTTCTCTTTCTGATGTTAATCTTTATTTTTATAAATTATACAGGGTATACATCCTTCAATTAAAGGGGTAGTGTGGGAGTTTTTGTTAGGATGCTTTGCTCCTAACAGCACGTTTGAGGAACGGAATCAACTTAAGGAGCAAAAGAAAGTATATATTAATTCAAGCATATTTTTATTGAACTCATAAATCTATTTAAATGAGGTAAAGAATACACAATGCTCCATAAATTCATGTGGTCCTCTAAAGCTAGCTATCCTATTTTAGTAAGCAATTAAATGCTGAGTTCTATGGAATTCCATTCTATTGTCCCACCCCATGAACTGTAGCAACTTGAATTTCATATATGGTTATATTTTCCTTTTTTTCTCCTAAAAGCTAGCTGGTCTTTCAAATTTGCCAAGTTTTGAATCCCAAATCTGCTGGTTCTTTCCCCCTTCCTTTTGTCATTGGCCGGAAATGCTAAATATAATATACTTGTGTGGTAAATTTAATATTCAGGCAACAGTTCAACACTTGGAAAGATGAATGTCAAAGGATAGTTCCAGTTATTGGTACTGGAAAATTCATCACAAAGCCTCTCATTGGTGACGATGGCCAGTCCATAGATGATTCTTTGATAGGTGTGCCGCTTTCAGATAAGAAAGTTCTGCAATGGGTACATACATTACATCAGATTAGCATTTATACAGTGCTCCATATTCATTAGTGCTTTGTAGATATATCCAACCTTTATGGGTTTAGTTTGTTCTGCAACTTGTGCTACATGGCCTATGGCCTTCTCTGAATTGGTTAGTTAATAAATCTGCCTCGTGAAGGGGAAAAGTTCCCTAAATATTAATTTTAAATTCAAATATGAGGATTACGTATGTACAGCAACAAGCTTGTTGCATTTAGTATATGCTAACACATGGTCACTTGCCAACACAAAATTGAGGATTGAATATAACAGACCAATTGCATATTTTTGTAATATAATAAAATCAAGGATGAATGGTTTGTGCCCAAGTTCTTGTGGTTTTGACATCTGGCCATTAATATTCACAGTGCATTAGCATAGCAAGGAACATGCTAGCTTCATGGGTTTATGCTGTAGAAATGCTTGCCCAGTCTTTCAGTAACCATCCATACTATTAAATAATTATTTTTTGTTGTAGGTCTGGATGTTGTAAAAACAGATCGAGCTCTTGTGTTCTATGAGATTCAAGCTAACCAGGCAAAATTACGGAATGTTCTGTCAATTTATACCTGGGTGGATGATGATATTGGCTATGTGCAAGGTAGTTTACTAGGCAAAACTATCTCCTCAGTTTCCTAAAGCTACTTGTCTTTCTTCCTATGGAATTCCTGTTCACAGTCACAGTAAGAATATGAAAACTTTGTTGTTCTAAAAATTGGCTATGTGCAAGATGATTTATTGCTGAATTTTTTATATGAATTGTTTTGAGGTTGGCATGGTTACATACATCTCTCTCTCTTACAGATTAGTAGCGGTATAATTTTGTCAGCTTCTTTTACTCCTATTTATTAACAACATTTCATAAAAAATCACTATTCATTTTCCTCTTTTATTGTTTATATTTGGTATTTTTAGTTAAAGTATGCAACTGGTATTGATATCAAGTGAATCAAGACAAATTATAACTAATCGGAGTTGTAGCATACCTTTTATATTGCAGGTAATAATAACAATATTTAGAAAATAACTAATCGGAGTCGGGCCCGAGGACACTGTCCTAAAGAGTTATTCCGCTATAAGTTGGCAACTCCCCAGGATTAAACGAACTCTTCTTGCCGAAGCAAGGTAGCAGAACAACAGAAAATAAAGAGCAGGAAGCAAAGTGGAAGTTAAGAGAGAAGCTTTGAAACTTGGTCAACAGTTTGGTGTCATTTCCTCAATAGTGGAACATGGTATTTATAGATTCCACATAACAAGGCTTTCACTGTTCCAAGTAATGTGGGAATCATTTGCCTTCATTTTTTTATATAATATGGGACTTCCTTTTCCTTTTAACACACACCCATATAAAATTCCAACAATTCCCCACATGTGTGTTAAAAGAAAACTATCATATGCTCATTTGCTTTACAAGCTAAGTATAAACGTTTTTAATATGGTGTCTTTCAACTATGAACCAGATCTAGACCAATAATTCTTAATACAACACAAAGATGTCAGTGAAACGTACGTTTCTATGAACCAACAAATCTTTGTTGTGTACTAGAGGCCTTATTAATCAGAATACACCCCTAAATTTTCAGTTGTTAACAGCGATTTTGCGCTTTAAACGGCCGTGCACGCGCCTGGTATTCAATGAATGCTCTAGAGACTTTACCATGGTCTCATATAAGTGGCCTCACTTCACATTCATCTAGGTGATTTCATCAGATAAATCTGTAATGAATATACCATCCATAATGACTATGAAATCACTAAGAGCTTTGCTCAGCCTCTCCATCAATGGATTCTAGCACTTTCCCAAATCATAGGAAGGGACCAGAAGATTTTAATGCTAGCAGAACTAACGAGTGACAATATGAACCTTCTTCATGGGATCTCCAATCACAAAGGTTGGGTTACCATCACCATTAATTTCAAATTGGCTTAAGTCCCAGTCCCCTCAATGTTTTAATAATTTGTTTCTTCCCTAGAGGTTTTGTTAATAGATCTATTAGATCAATTTTGACGTCACAGATCTAGTAGGACAAGTAGAGGTAATTAGTTTTTTTTTCAATTCAATAAAAGCCTAATATAGGAACTCATGCTATTTTCATCTCCTATTTAACTTATGTTGCCCTATGCCTATATTTTTACATGATCACATCCGTCGTTTTGACCCCATATTGAGCTTGTTTCATACATTAAGGACAATGTATTGTTTAAGTGTGGGGGAGGTGTCTAGGTCTCTTGATGCTTTGAGTTAAACGTTTTATCTGTTTAGCCATAAATGATTAAAAATGGCCACATTTTAAAAAAAAAGTAAAATACATCACTTTTGGGCATCTGAATTAAATCATTGTTACCTTGTTTTTGTATATGTCGGGCATATTGAGTTAATGCTTCTAATGATTGCTTCTCTTGATTGATTGACATTCTAGAGTGTTGTTTTTTTTTTCAAAACTATGATGTCTAGTTTGATGTTAAGAGTGATCATCTTTGAGAAAACCTTGTAGTGAGGATTTTGAGCCTTTATCATCTTCTTTCTTATCATGTGTGACTACTTAGTTCTGGTTAACTCCTAGAACTTGTTTTGATTCTTTTTGAAAGATGCACCAATACCTAAAACTTGTGAGTATTATAGAGGCATTCATTTCACTACCCTTTGACCTAAACATAAGCCAATACAATTTACCTTTGTTCACCCCTTTGAGCCTTTCACTTTCCATTGATTCACTACCACCTAGCAAAATTATTGTGCATGCATCATCAATATGTTATTAATGCACCTTATCTCATTATAGATTGCTATTCTTGTATATACAATGAATGAAAAAAAAGTGAAAAAAGAAAAAAAAAAGGTGAAAATGGGTAAGATACCCAAAAAAATAAAAAGAAAATGAAAAAAAGCAAAAGAAAAAGAAAAGAAAAGAAGTGAAAAAAGAAGAAAAAGAGAAAAAATGGGGGGGGAGGAAAATGACTGAAATTGAGTGAGGCATTCTCGAAATAATTGTAAATAGCAGTTGAATTGTGCTTACTTTGTACAGGGTGCATTAAGTTCAAAATGCATGCATAATACTTGCTAGCATATCATTCCATTCCATTTGGCCTATTCCAACATTACAACTCTTAAAAGTCCCATTGATCATAAGTCTATGGTATATTAGCGGTCGAGATACTAGAATCCTTACAAGCATATGGTGAGTGTCAGACTGAGTGGTTTGAGTGAAATTTACCCTATTATTGTGAGAAGAGAGAAACACTTATACCGAGAGTACTCTTTGATGTTTCATTTCTGTAATCATACAAAGCATCATTTTATTCAAATTACTAATGCACTCTATTATAGCTGATTGGTTGATGATTGTTTTGAATTAGGTGTATTGTAATTCTCTTCATATCCGAAGTTCACATGAGTAAGGTTTATTGTTGGATTTGTTTTCAGATCTTTTGCCCAGGACTGTAAAAGGATAAGTGTGGGGGTTTGATAACTCTTTAAATTTTATAATATTTGAGATATATTTTTGATATATTTGAAGAGTTATTAATATAATTTTAAAAGATTCTGAGTTCAAATTAGTAAATCTATGATTTCGAATTTAAATTAATAAATCTAATATTCTGAATTTAAAATAACAAATCTTGCGTTATTTTAGGAATTGATCAAATCGTATATAATAATAATTTAAAGTTTTTAGGATTCTTTATTTTTATTTTATTTTGTTTCCTTTTACTTTATTATTTTGCTATTTTTTCAGAAAATTATGAAGAGTGAATCTTTAGAAAATCAAGAGATCAAGAAAAATCAAAAAAGAAAAGGACGAAAAAAGAGATGCACAGCGAGAAAGCATTATGTGTGTGTGTGTGTGTGAAGAGGGACGTCCAGAAGAGGAGGTAGAGAGCACATCACTAGTGCCGGTAATGCGTGTTGGGCCCACCAGAATCGGTGGGCTGCCAGCCCGCCATCTTCAACCCGCAGGTTAAGCGGGCTGAACCCGCAGGTTGGCGGGCCAGCCCGCCTAACCCGCTTTTTTATTTTTGAAAAATAATAGGTTTTATGTATTTTTTTACTTTTTTTTCATCCCAATATTTTTTACAAAGAAAAAAGTAATATTAAATTCTATTTTCAGGAAATTATTGAACACTTATTCATACAATTTGAAAGATAATATCATAAATATGCAATCTTATAAAAAAACTGAGTAAAAAAAAGAAAAAAATTATTTTTTATTTTTTTTAAAAAAAGCTGGCGGGCTGCGGGTTGGGAAATCCCAACCTGCCGTCTAGCGAGCTGCTGGCTGGGCTGGCCCGCCCAGGCAGCCAGCCCGCAACCCGCGGGATGGCCCGCATTCTCAATAGTACACATCACACCTCTTCATCATCCATCCATCACCTCTTCATCATCACGCATCATAGCTAGGGGTGGAAACAGGCCAAGCCAGGCCAGGCTCCACCCCAAACAGGCCTGGCCTGTTTGGTTGGAATCTGGCCAGGCCTGGCCTGTGGCCTGTATACAGGCACATTTTTTTGCCTGAACCTGGGCCTGTTATCATCCTGGCCTGGCCTGTGGCCTGAGAAAAAGCCTGTTAAACATAGACAGATCTTTGTGACTTGTAATTGTAAATGGGTGAATCGGTTCATTACATAGAGCATTCACAGCAACAATAATTAAGAAAACCAAATGTCAAATTATATGGTTACTGATAGCAAGGTGCAATATTAAGCACAACCTAACCCACCCATTTACAAAAGCAGATATGTAATAATAACAATACTATTTGGTACAGATTGAGATTTATGTCAAACTCATCACACACAAAAGACATATAAACACACATCCCATCGTTTTAAAAATATTCAAAGCTAGCTTCATTTTCCACTGAGAACTTAAGGCCTATATGTACACAACACAGCCCCACATTAAAATCCAGATTGGTGTGTATTAGAGGCACCTATAGTTCAATTTGTACTAATGCATTTGTAAAAGAGGATAGATAGGTCAATCAATCTGAGAACAGAGGGAAGTTAAAAGGGAGACAAAACTTAGAGAAAATGGAGTGATTTTAGATCTATAAGGAAAAAAATTGGAAAATAACCTTATGTTGTTCTACATATGAAAGATTCTGCATATTTTTGAAGTACAGCGTTGAACAGCAGCAAGAAAGACGAGCGAACCTTTGCTGGAAGACAAGCGAAGCAGAGGCACCGAAGATGATGCAAGTGAAGAGTATTGATAACCTTGAGGAATGATTATGTAGAGAAACGCTCTTCATTCCATTGGAACAGCATTACAGCAACAAGAAAAGGAAAAAAACTGACCTTTCTCTTTTGGAAGCTCAGTAAGCTTCGCTGTAAGCCTGTGATGAGGGATGGTGGGGAAAGGTCTATGAGAGAAGCGACGCCGTCGAAGAGTGGCGGCATGGAGGCATTTTGAGAGTTAAAGCCGGCATAGTGAAGGAAGGGAAGGAGAGACTAAACGGAGGTGAAAGAAAGCGAACGAGAAGCTAAAGCCTGGCAAATTCAAAGGGATGGAGCCATCAATCACAAATTTGTGCCGACTAGACAAAGCAGCAATGAACGACGGATTGTAACAGGCAGAGGAGAACAACGGCGATAGTAACGGGCTGAGTATAACGACGGTGATAGTAATGGGCAGAGGACGATTTAGGGGTTTTGGAGCGAGGAGGATTTGGGGGTTTTAGGGTGAGGACTGAGGAGAATGGAGAGTCGACGACGGAGAAAACAAAAACGAAATTACCTTAGCACGTACAGTTTGAAGTCCCAAACTGGTGGAGGTGTGCTTCCATTGAAGGACCTGGCGGAGTGTGGTGGGTTCGAGAGATTGGGTTCGTGTGGATGAAGCAGAAGGCTTTGCACGAGCACTGGTTCAAGGTGACGAACACAAGGGTTAACTACGCGGAGGAGCTAACGTCATATTTGGAGAAAGGGAAGCTGAAGACTAGGATTCAGAGCAAGCAAATACTGATGGGTGAGCATCGACTATACAAAACCCTAAGAGACGAAGTAGATCATTAGAGCGAAGAAGGCTGTGGGCGTCTTTGGACCAATGAAAAAAAAATTGGGCCTATTTAAAATATTATATGGATATGAGGAATTTGGCCTGCTTGGAATGCTATTGTAAAAAAACAAAACAGGCCCAGGCCGTCTGATAGGCCAAAAAGGCCTATCAGGCGGCCTGGGCCTGGCCTGTTTAGGGAAACAGGCCTCTTAGGCGGCCTTGGTCTGTGCCTGGGCCTGTAAAAGCCTGGCCTGTTCAGACCTTTTACAGGCCAGGCCATAGGCCCCTGACAGGCCGCCTGACCTTGTCCCACCCCTAATCATAGCCTCCTCCATTTCTCTCTCTCTCAATAGCCACGTCGAGAAAGCAACTATCTTTTCAATCCTTCCTTTCCCATCAACTCTTTCCCTCTCTCTTTTTCACCATCCCTCACCATCCCATCAACGTCTCCTTTTCTTTCTTTTGCAACGTTCAGCAAGCAACACGCATAAAGGTGAGGCGCAAAACTGGACGCTGCAATAGAAGGGTCTGATGGAGGCAGGTTGGACTTGGACACAGTAGCAAGACGACTGGCCACCGGCGACCCACGACGCTTCTTCATCACTGCCATTAATACTTTTTATTTAATTCTCATGATTAAATCAATCTGATTTGATCAGTGGCGGAGCCACGTTAGGGTGAGGGTGGGCAATTGCCCCCACTCAATTTTTGGGGTATATGTAAATGCTTGTTAGATTTTTATTTTGCACCCACTGAGTTTTAATATTTGAACCCACTCAAATTATTTACACTTGTAATTTTGTTGTCATTTGTTTGAAAATAAAAAATTGCCCCCACTGGTCCAGGGTCCTGGCTCCGCCACTGGATTTGATGATGGTGATGAGTGGCTAAATCTTGATATTTCTTGGAGATAAGATTTTGACTTGAGTTGTTGAAATTTATTATGGGAGTTTTTTATTTAATCTTTTTAGTTTGTTAATTATCTTAAATTCAAATTCTATGATTTATTACGTTTAACTAAGTTCTTGATTAAATGTTTTTGTGGTTGTGTTGGATTATTGTGCTTGTTTGGTTTTATCTTTATATTTCCCAACTGATTTTATGAATTTATATATGCTTCAGTAATCACTGGTTCATATAATTTAATTTAATCAATTTAAATGTTAGTGCATTTGTTTAGGGGAAACAAACGCATTAATTTAATTCAATTCACACATCAAGTGGTTTTTCATAATATTTTTAAGCAAAAGCTACGAATGCGATAATAGAAGTAGCTATTGATTAAAAATATTAGACTCAATCCGATTGCTTGGGGTTTTTCATTAGACTTGATGATTTTAAAACTCTTATTACTTTTAATTGAATAAGGATAATCATTCACTTATTTTCAAGAGCATATTCATATTTCAAACCAATTTCATTTATTTATTCCAATTTTATAAAGAAAATAAAAAAATAGTAGTTTAGGATTTATCTTTCTTGTATCCAATTAGTTTTAATTAAGAAAATATATTTCTCAACACATCCCCATATTTTATTGCATTTAGATTCTTAGTTTACCTAGGAAAGTTAAATTAAGACTCCTTGATAAAAGAATGACCCGAGTATTACACTCTACTGCAATTCTTGGTTTAAAAATATTTTGTATTTGATCCCAAGAAGTAAAGACACGGTCAAATCAACAATGATTATAAACTACAAATGCTTTATTATAAAATGTTTTATAATTACTCGATTAAAATTACAAATATGATGGTTGACGAAAGAAATAAAAATGATAAAAATAGATATGTTTAAAGTACTTTTATATGGTTATTTGATGGGTAATATCTAAGTATTATCGGACCCAATTTAAAGTACCTCCTTAAAAACTTCTACATTCAAATGGTTAAATATCTTGCATTATAACCAACACCAGTTAATATTACTATACTTTTTAAATCTACTTTATTAGTCAATTTCAACCGATTCAAAATTAATTAAAACTAGTTGATAGTTTTAAAATTACTTCAAATGCTCATACTAAATGCAATAAATTCTTTTTTAATATAGTGAGAAATTTCAACACCTCTTGTTTCATAATTTTTTTTTAAAAAAAGACTTGTAAATATGAATATAAATATCTTTTAGAAAGTGGCTTGTTAACATAGGGGAAAAGTGCCAGAGAGGATGCTGGCCATAGCCAAAGTGCCAGAGAACTTATGGCGAAGTTTTGCATTGGTGAGCTTGACACTTCACCGCTTGTTTCCTCCAACAATCAAGCCGCAGTTTATTCGGTGAAGTTGCTGCAGTTGACAAGGCAATATTGGGCTATTCCTGTGGCCGTTCTTGGCATCTCAGTAGGAGTCGGTGTTTCATACTTGCGTAAGAAACAATAACACATCTGATCCCCCCCAAAAAAAAAACCCCCCAATATTGTTGGAACTGAACATGAATAATTGCCACAGATGTTTCATTGTTTCAAGGATAATGTTGGCCTGTTTCATTATATTAAAATTGTTTACACTCGTTACATTGAAAGATTGATCAAGTAATGGCTATAGACAATCTTAGTTCACATCGATGCCTCTGGACCGTTAATCCATTATTTGGTTTATGTTATTTTGTTGCAACTTTTCTTTGAGAATGCAGTAACTGAGCAGAGTAGAGAGATGAGAGGGAGGGAGAGCCAGTGAAGAATCTGTGACTGATTAGCCTGTGATCATACGGTCAGTAGAAGTCATGACTGGTTCATGTGATTTTCAAAAAATTTAGACTGACTTTATTATTGTGTGTAATCTGTTAGGAGAAAGGAGTTTACGCATTCCGAGAAGAATTTACGGATTTTCGAGATGTTTTTTACAAATTTTGAGATAATTTTTACATCTTTTAAAATATTTTTTGTCATGGCTTGCGTGCACAGATTGAGAAAAGATTTCCCAAACACATTATCTACCTCACCAGGATCAAATCAATGGAACAAAATTCATTTGATAGATTGAAGTGATTTTATAACACAATTCATTATTACCATCAAGAGTTTGTGGGTCTAACAAAAGAAGTTAGTTTCTCATAACATGATGAATTAAGGTTGAAATTCTTATTGGAAGAGTTGCCCACATTTAATGCTAAACTTGTCAAAAATAATTGTTTTCAATAACCAAAGGGTGT
Source organism: Vachellia pachyceras (assembly GCA_025593235.1). Taxonomy (NCBI): domain Eukaryota; kingdom Viridiplantae; phylum Streptophyta; class Magnoliopsida; order Fabales; family Fabaceae; genus Vachellia; species Vachellia pachyceras. The sequence goes on from JANTPZ010103976.1 coordinate 10,872, forward strand.
TGGATACAAGAGAAGGGGATAATTCCTCATGTGATAAATCAAGGTTTGAATGCCTGCTTGGAGAGGTACCCATTTAGTGTTTGATAGTACTTTAAACAAAATTGCTTTCAGTAGGAGATAACTGTGTGTAATAAATGGAAAAAAATTTGTTTTCAATAAAAAGATACTGTATGCTTAAAAAAATCATTATTTGAGGACAAGAAAGTTGATGGTTGCACTTAATCAATCTGCTGAATTTTTTTAATCCAATAGAAAGGAAGTAGTTTGGATCTATAAGAATCAAATATACATCCCACAACCAGATACATCAACTTGGTGCAATATGTGCATGGGATTTCACATTTCAACCCTCATGATTGTGTAACATTTGCTGATCATTTCTCAAAGTATGCATAAATCTCCCATTTTCTGCTATTTGGGGGTAATTAATGGGTGAAAAGAAGAATCTCTCAGCTTCCATTTTGTAACATGAATGCTTCTAGATAAAGGGTGATAGGAAGGGTATGAGGTCATAAGTAGTGTGGGTCAGAGCCACTTTGGGGACTCGGCTTTCCTCATGTACCCCTCATTTAGTGCAGATAAAGACCAGACGCAGACGAAGAATTGTTGCGGAAAAGACGAAAGAGGAAGCAGAAGGCCATAAGGCTGCCATGAAAGGAATGATTCACCTTGCAATTGCAAACAGAATAACATGTGCTCCGTGTCTCAATTCTGAGGTCCCACTGCACCACTTGAAAATTTAGGTTTGTTTGTGCGTGCAAGAGTGGGAAAGTGCGTGTTTTGTAGAAACTATTTGCAACATATATAGATGTGTGTTCTATTTTATATTAACAGATAATAATACGCATGTGAAGAATAAGACCAACAATGGTGTGCCCAGAATTAATCCAACCCATGTAACACTAAAAATGATCCAAAACCAAGTAGGATGTTTGGATTAGCTTGTACCATAGGGTGTTCGGATTAAATTTTTTTTAAAGTGATTTTACTCTAAGGTAAGTATGTGATATGCATTTTGTATCAATTTGCGTAAAAATGTTTTTCTTAGGTATTTGAGAAACGGATGCTTATAAGAAACAAATTATGTGTTTCTTTCTCCTTAGGTGACAAACTAGGGTTTTCACCCCGTGCGTTGCACGGGCTATAAATCCTCATGGTGATAATAGTTTTTTTACCACAATTTCATATTACCCAAAAAAAGAAAATCAATGCACTTAAAAAAGGTCATGTATTTTTAGTAATATTTTTATATTCAAATTTATTTATAATTTAGGGTTGATAGTACATGTTGGAGCTGAAATTTATAAAATTAGGTGGAGATATAAATTAAGAGGTCTCGTATTAAATTATGCCCAATGTAGAA
>JANTPZ010103979.1:0-11813 GCA_025593235.1 Vachellia pachyceras
TCTTACCTTGGAAGGCCATGGAAGAAGTATTCAAGAACAGTGTTCATGAAGTGTTCTCTTGATGGTTTGATTAATCCAGCTGGATGGATGCCGTGGAGTGGTAATTTTGCTTTGGACACATTGTATTATGCTGAGTATGCAAACACAGGAGCTGGATCTTCTACTTCAAATAGGGTTAAGTGGAAGGGTTATCATGTCATTGGTGCTTCTGAGGCCTCACAGTTCACTGTTGGTAACTTTCTTTCTGGGGGTTCATGGTTACCTGCCACTGGTGTGCCTTTCACTTCTGGTCTTTGAATTTAATTTGAAATATTTCACTCTTAAACTATGTTGACGATTGTTAATAATTGTAAAGTCAAAAAAAAAAAAAAGAGGAAACAAGCAACATAATGTTGTATGTCCTTGATAACGATTTCATTTGTTAAACAGGATTGAATATTATATATTGTTGTTGAATATTTGTATCAAATATGCATGTAATTAGTTAAATATTGAAAAATGTTAATGTTTTTATCTTTTTTATTTGTGTATTGTCTTTTCTCTTTGAACAAGTCTTTGCCCGTAACAAAATTCCATATGAACTATAACTTTGACATATAAAAGCATCTCTCCTCGTTTCTCCGATCCCATCACACACACACACACACACACACGTCATTTCCAAATATTTTTACAATAATAAAACAACTTAAAACCCATGTTAAAGCTATCTTAAAATTTAATAATTTTCTACTTTTATTCATATTTAATATAAATTTATACGTAAAAAGTTTACACAATAATAAGTACCTCATAAATATGATAAAACAATTTATGCCTTATAAATAGGCTTAAATAAGTAAATTGTCGATGGGGTCCACGTTGTTTGCTTTCCGACAACGACCTAAATAATATTAATTTCATTTTTTTTGTGTCACTGACAATTTTATTTTTCTATTTTATTTCTTGGTATATAAAAAAAATCAAAGGCAAATAGCTCTTAAGCAAAACTAAAGGATTCGTTAAGAGAAACGAATTCAGTTCTAGAAGTCCTTCTAATAATGGGCGTGTCTCAATTGAATCCATTTGGCGGCCTTCAACAAACACACAAACTTATCTTGCAAACTAAGCTATTGCTCCGGTCAAAAACAACCTAAAAACCAATCTGCTTGCTTAAAGAGTTTCTTGAGACAGGATAGATTTGACTTTCTGAACAGTTAGAATACACTGCCTCAGGTATTTAATGTAAGGTCTATTTTTGACTAATTTGAACAAGTTAAGAAAGCTAAATAAATTATTATATAAAATATATATTTATCATTTTTTAAAATTAATTTATTTATCTTAAAAAATGATATATATTTATATAGTTTAACGTTATAAATAAGTATTCCAGGGATATACATGTTATTAGTAAATAATTTATTTAACTTTGTTAATTTTTTTAAAATCTATCAACTATATCTTGTATTAAGTACAAATACGATGGTAGTATTAACTCTTTGCCTTTTCTTTTCTTTTTTTAAATAATCTGGTTAATTCGTAGGTTGAAATCTACTACATGTAAAATAAAAGTTCATGTGTATTTTATCAAATGTCTCTCTCAATCAGCTTATTAGCTAACTTTGAGAGGGAAAAAAAGTCATGTATTGACTAGACTACTTTTAGTTATATATATGTATATGTATATTTGATAGAACTTTGTTTTCGTTCAGATCAATTGGTTTATATATTGACTCGATCAATGTGACAGTTGCTTGGTTGACATAACAACATTAAAAAAAAGATGCTAATCTAATATTTTTCATGAATTAATTTGTTAAAGTGCATTGACAGAAATTTTGGGAATATAGTACAAGTCACAATGTTAATAATTTATAGGTAGTATGGCTAACCAAATATTTGTAGGGTAAGATGTAATTTTAATAACGAATTTTTTTGCTCCTTTGACATAATTAAGTTTGGAAAGTGTAAAAGTATACATAATTTTTTTAAAAAAACTGTACAGTTTTAGCAGTTATGTCAAATTACGTCCGTTATAAAATTAGATGAAGACCAAGTAGGTCCCAGATGAAAAATATGGACATTTAAATGAATTTAGTAGAATTGTTGAAATTACTCCATTTTTAAAAGATTGCATTTATTTTTTATGCATACAAGTATTCTTTAGATGATGACATTGGTCATATTTGCTATAGTATTAGAAAAGCACATTCATGTAAGGACAAAACTCCTCTCACGATCAGGTCAAATTCTTTATATTTATTAAGTCAAGTTTTCTAATCACATATGATCATGTAACTCATTTTCAAAATATTATTAGTTTTAAGGAACTTGATTTATGTATGGTTCCATCAAAATATACTTTACCGTACTAGATATACTTGGCAAAAAATATTTCAGAATGTTGAATGTTACTATTAACTTTGTTTCTCTATAATTAATTGTTCAACATTACTACTTTTTTTTATTTTGTTACTTGCAAAATTACGTAAATTGAAAATATCTAAATATTATCAATTTTCAATATAACTTCCAATAATGTGAATCACACCGTTGTTATGATTAATATTAGTTGTATGTTATCTGTATTTATCATACATTTATACAGGCAATTGAGAACTTCAAATCCTAAGAAAATATTTTTTATTGTCTAATATATATATATATATATATATATAGACACACACATTTAACATGTATACACAATTTTATATGTGAATTCTTTTTTATTTTCTAATTTATGTTAAACCATTGATTTTTTTAAATTTGAAAATTTCCTATTAAAAAATAACCTCTTTTAATTTCAACATGTCTATAAAACAACAATGATATCTTCAATTTATTCTTTATTTCTCTGTAACCAATAGACCGGACGAACTTGAAATTATTTAGTTATAGCTATTGTTAAACCCTATTATTTAGAAAGGAAAACTCTGGAAAATAGTAATTGTTAAATATCACCTCTGGTTCTTAATATAAAAGTAATTGAGTGTAAGATAAAAAATTGCATCACCCTATCTTATGCGTCATATACTATAAAACACTTTGCTTTCCTTCCCTTCAACTTTCAAAATAAATCCTACCAAATCAAACATTTATTTACAGTTGTTATATGTGCGCCACACACATGTTTTCACTCCAAAAGAGTCCTTGTTCTTTAACTTCCAATTTTATATCAATTTTTTTTTCTTTTAATGTATAGATTACTTTTCAAAGACCAAATTAAAAATTTTGTTATTTTATTGAAAAAAATAAAAAAAATAATGAAAATATGTTAAAAAATAGTGAGCTCGGTTGAAAATTTTGGGAGGGAATACACAGCTTTATTTTACCATTTCATTTATTGTACTCATAATTTTTGGACATCCTCTTACCTCTCACTATAAATCATGTGGTTATTAGTGAAAACAATTTTCATATGATGCACTAGTTGAAATTCTATTCATAATATTTTTTATTTTAACTTTATTTAATTGTAACTTGATTTTGATAATTAATATGTCTTAAATTATAAATTTATTATTTTACCTTAAAAAAAGCAACATTTAGTTAAATTGGCCTAAAAATCCACGGGCCAGCCTAAGCCCATTAGTTTAAGGGACTGGCTTCAAAATAGAGCCCTTTATGTTAATTAGGTCTAATGGGCTGGTTAGTTTAGGCCCAAGCTAGTCAAGGGTTGCGGTGGCCCGTTTTCCCACCTCTATGTACCTGGTGTCCTCTATCCTTTATAGTCTCTCTATCTCTCTCTTCCTCTTCTCCATTTTCGCTTTCCTATCTTGCATTATTGGATAGATTATAAGGAAGCTAATAAACCAATATATTTATTATTTTTCTTCAAATCAATTTGCTTGACTTATAAGCTAATTAGGGCTAAGCACATGATCCGGAACCCGTTAGACCCTCCCAAACTCACTTGAGAATTTTTCCATTTGGGCCCACCCAATAGTGGCCAATCACGGGCGGGCCTAAACGGGATGGGCTTTGCACTTAAACGGTCGGGCTACGGGAACACCCTCGGGCTGCCCGTGCCCGCCATGTATATTTATATATTTTTGTGTATATTATATATATATATTTAGTTTTTCACCTAGACACTAATAGCTTCTTTGGCTTGTTTGGCAAAGGCATATGTCTAATGCCATGTTTCCAAAGTTCGATACTTAGCTGCAACCTGACTCAGAAATTAGAAGCCCCAATTCCCAAATCCCCTTTTGCTCAAAAGCTTCCTAACTCCTAAGCGCTCTCTATCTCCAGGTGAGGATGGCACTCTCGGAGCCAATCCCTTCGCTGATGCTGATCCAGGTGAGGATGGAGTTGAGCATGTCTCTTCCGAAGCTTAGCTAAGGAAGACGACTGGACCATGGCTTGTCACTGATGTTGATCCAGGCGAGGACGATGAGAACCTAAGGAAGATGACTGGAATCATCCTTGCGTACAATGATGTAACCAGATCAGTAAAGCCTCCAACACATTCGTTGGAGAAGTTTGGCGCCTAGATGCTCATCTCTCGCCCAACCCAAGCTTATCGGCACACTGGAGGACGACGAGTGATGTCAGTGCCGGGTTATGCGTCTCACCCAGCCGTCAGCACTAGTTACTTCCCCTGTTAAATCATATCTGTTTGATTTTTGAGACTCTTAGTCTCGTCGCATCCTTCGCCAAATCGCCAAGTTCGTGCCTTTTCGTCACCTCGTTGCATCCTCACCATTTTGTCTTTGGCTTTCTCAAGCAGGTCGTATTCTACTTATGTTTTTTTATATATAATGCTTATTCCTTACCCAGTTGCCTCTTTTTGGATTTAGTCTCTGGATCTCTGTATCCGTGACTGTGTTACTCCTTTAACTTCATTCCTTCCTTCTTTCCCATAATTCTTGAGCTTTTGCCTTATGTGCTTCTGGTTAGATCCTTGAGCTTGTGCCTCATGTGCTTATGGTGCCATCACCTAGAAGATCTAAAGAGGGGAAAAAAACAGGCTGCCCGTTAACCACCAAACCTGACAGGTTTTAGGGCAGCCCATCTAGAATGGGTTAAATGGGTTGTGATCGGGTTCGGGCTAAACGAGTGGGCTACGGGTTGACCATCAGGCCAGCCCGTCCCGTCCATTGCTCTGCCCTAAAGCTAATATATAATCTAATGATAACATAAGTATTTTAAAATATATATTATCATTAAGCAATCCATTCAACATTTTAAATTTTTCCAAAAAAGTTAAATGACTCTTATATTAAGGATGAGGGATAAAACTATTATTTTCCTCTTCAATTTTTTTTTCATTTTTGGTCAGGTCTTGTACACCAACTCCCATGCAAAGAGATTCTTTTGCCAAAAAATCTGAAACAGTATCTATTGATAACAGCCATATCACTTCTCTAACCCATTCTCATAACGTGCTGCAACTCTTTGGTCAGGTCTAAATTCTCATTCAGGTCAAAATGGTCTAACTTTATCAACTTGAACTCCTCAAATATGAGTCACGAAAGATTTTAACATTCCGAAAAGCAAGATCCCATGCTCGCCAGAGTCGACCCAAAATGCATCCCCATATCTTAACCATCAAACTATCGGGTTTGGGTTCTCTCATTTTTCTTCTTAGAATCTCATACTCACCATTTTGTTGAAAAAATGGTTTGTTCACATTTATTATTTTCTAAACTTATTATTATCAATAGTGTTGAAGCACACAATAAGCCCAATATAAGAAAGCCCAAATAAAGTCCAATACGTAAATAATACGTAAATAGTGTTGAAGCACAAAATAAGCCCAATATAAGAAAGTCGCTCTTCTTGTTATTTTCTTAAGTTAAATCTATGGACCATATCTACTTAGTTTGCGAACAATTCTGTGTTTAAATTTATTTTCGTCGAAGTCTGAGTTGGAACACAAGGAAGAATAAGTTTCTGACAAATACAAGCAAGAAGAAGAATACTTTTTTTTTCAATTTTTTTGTTTGTTGAGTTGGAAAAAAGTCAATTGGATACAACATGAGCAAGCAACGTCAGCAAAATGTTTGGCTTAGTTAGGGTTCCATTAACTCGGGGTGAAATTGACATGAAATAAAACTTCCTGGGCACTTTTGAGACTAGAAAAACTTCCTTATGCTGACTGATATTTGCGAATACTATCTATTGATACCTTGTTTTGATGATAACAAAATTGATGTTTTATGAATTATGAAGTTGAAAATTGTTTTTGAAACTTGAATCTTTTGAGTTTAGCATGCTACTGTTTTGATTTCAAAAGTTTAAACTGAATGCTTTTTAAAAATTCTAGTAGTAAGTCAAAGTATTCTCAATACTCAAGCATTGAAACTCAATGCTCGAGTATTGTGTTTTGGAACTTATGATTTCGAACAATACTTTCACTCGGTGCTCAAGCAAAACATTCAAGCATTGCCAATGCTCTAGCATTGGCACCCAATGCTCGAGCTTCGGGTTCTGAACATAAGGTTTTATGCAATGCTTTCACTGAATACTTCAAGCATAACAGGAAGTATTGCCAATACATGAGCACTGGTACTCAATCCTTGAGTATCAGGCTTGAATCGAAGGCCCTTGGACAGTGCTGTCAAGGAATGCTTCAAGTATAGGCTAAAAGTATAGCCAATACTTGAGCACTAGGACACAATGCTCGAGTGTTGAAGGTTCTTTTTAGTGCTTCAGGAAATACTTCAAGTAAAGTAGAAAGCATAGCCAATGCTCGAGTATTAAGACTCAGTGCTCGAGTGTTGAGAATTTTTTTTAACAATGATATGAGTAAATGCTACCAGCAATGACTGGAAGCATTACGAATGCTCGAGCACTAGCATCTAATGCTCGAGCATTAGGCACAAAGTTTTATTGCTTTTTGAAAATACTCTAGCAAGCTGAGCTAGCACTCACAATGCTCAAGCACCATAATCTAGTGCTTGAGTATTGAGATCTTAAAAAGCATTGTCAATGCTCCAGCAATCTTAAAAAGCATTGTCAATGCTCCAGCGTTGACATGGTTTGATGTCAAAATCTTTTCTTTACTCGAGGACAAATAAAAAGCATCGATATTATTGGAAACATTATGTTTTAATATTCGAGTATCTAGATCATTTTTTAAATACTTTTATTCTATGCTCCAGCATTGAGTTAAAACATTGAGCTGTTCTTTGAAATATAAATTGCAATGTTCGAGCATTATGGTGATGTGCACGAGCACTACTCTCTCTGTGACAGCTATGCCTATACCTACACTTCACAAAATACTTCCTTATTTGTGCTAAAAATTTTGAATTCTAATTGCTCTCATAAATGCATGAAACTTTGACTTATGAGATGAGGAATAAAGCAGACACAAACTCTCACAGATAAAAAGCATAAACGTTCATCTGCCGTCGCCATCATTCTTTCAAGTTACATTTATTGCTGCGTTAATGGCAAAGCTAAATGGTTGGTGATAGGAGTAATGACTATTAATGGAGTCTAACGGCTACTTCATTTCTCCTTAACTATAAAAGCTCAAATATTCAATACAAAGAAAGAAGAATGAACACTGTGAATAATTTCTGGCATTCATTACATTCAAACTACTCTTTGTAAATCATTCAATATATTCTTTGTGCTTTGGTATTTGAATATACAAAAGTTCAAGGACCAATCAACAAATTAAATGTGTAGATTTTTGAAACTCTTCTAGCCATTTCAGGAGTCCATATTTCATGCAAGACAACAACAGCAGATAGCAAATTTACTAACGAGGCCTATGGAGCTCTTCTAGCGATTTCAAGAGTCCACATGGAAATTGCATTATGGCATTGTAGGTGCTCAAGTTACCAAAGCTCTGGGGAGTAAAGGATCAAAGTTAAGCTAAATAAGAGTAGCAGGTAGAGAATTTACTAACCCTTGCATTTACATTACTTATAATTGTATTGTGTTTATTGCCATGATTATTTCAATTGTTTCATTTATGTGAGGTTGAGTATGCAAATCCTTGCTATATTGTGCATTGGACATATGCTAGTTTAGTTCAATTATACAACTACATATGCATGTAGTAAGGTATGCTCAAAGCCATGGTTTATTAGCACCATATAGCAATCATATATGGTTATGTGACTGTTGGTATAATTTGTTATTGGGATTTCCATGAAATCTCAACCTCCCTGAAATAACAACCCTTCAGGTGAAATCTCAGATTGAGGCAAAAGGAAGGAAATGGAAAGATAAAGGTAGAAAGAAGTAGTAGGCTTTATGTTTAAATTTATGCATTTTGATGTTTGAATCTTAAGATTGTAATTATGTGTTATGACTAGGTTATAAGTTTGGCTTTGTAACTTTGTTTATTGAGGATCATTGCATGTGTGCTGGATCATGTCGTTATTTAAATTAGTTTATCTATCAGTTTTCTAGTTTTCTGTTGTTATGTTATGTGCCTACTAATTGGTTTCACAACAGTGAGACCTTGAGTTAGCCATGGTCAAACACTCTAGAGAGGAACTCCTCTTAGGATTTGAGGGAGTTTACCATGGCAAAGGTCATAGTTGGCTATGATGAAGTGTTCCCAAGAAGAATTGTTCATTGTATTTGAGGATTTCATCATGGTGAAGTGATCCGGCTATGTTTGAAAGCATAAACTTGTCAAGAGCTAATGTTCAAGAAGATAGAGAGGCTACAATGACTCATTTTTTGAATAGTCTAAACAAAGAGGTTACTGACATAGTGGAACTACATCATTATGTGGAGTTAGAAGACACAATTAAGATGGAAAAGCAACTTAAGCGAAAGGGATCTTCAAAATTCCATTTTGGTAATCTTCCTCACTACAACCAACTTCATCACTTTCAGATTCTAATTCATCCATAGAGACTTCCCTTTGCCTATTATGCCTTCTAGGATTTGGCCTATCTCTTTGAAGATTTGTAATCCTTTCATCTTACCTTTCTAACTTATCCCTTATTTCTCTAAACATCACATAAAAACAGGCAAATCATTGGTACGTGATAACTCCCCATTTTTAATATAATTTGAGATATACTTTAATACATTTGGGGAGTTATTAATATGAAATTAAATTTTTTATGAATGATTTTGATAAAATATGGATTGATCACATGATTTGGGGGCTTATTGCAATTACATTAATTTTAGGAATATTTAGAATAAAAACATATAGAGAGGTTTTTATTTTATTTTATTGATTTGTTTATTAATATTATATTACAAAAAATAAATCTCCATTGCATCAGGAAGTGGACGGCATCGTTTTGTGGCTAAAGGATTGGAAGAATTGAAGATTGGAAGCTTTCAAACGGGGTCGTTTGAAGGAAGAGCTAAAGGTTTGTGATTAACCTAAAGAAACAAAACAGAAAGCAACGAAAAAAGGGGGTGGCGACATCTGAAAAAGTGGGAGTTTCAGCAGCAATAAAACATACAGACTGATTTGGCTGAGAGGAGGAGGAGAGCAAGGAGTTTTGAAGGCACCACTGAGCTGAAGAACAAAATCAGATTTCGGTGACAACGCAGAGAGATTCACGAGCATTTTCTATCATAGCACAAGAGTCACAAGAGTCGGAGCTTGGGGCTGCTGAGCTTGGATCCGAGAGCTGCTGTACGTCTGTGCTGGGAGCGTCGGGCTATCTGTCGTGAACCAGGAAGAAGAAGTTGAAACTGTTAAGGCAGCGTTTGGCACTCCAGTTTCCAAATTCCCTTTATCCTTTCCTTGAATTTAATTCCTCAATGCTTTACTCTTGTGATCAAAATGTTGCGTAGCTAAATAAATTGTTCTAGGATTATTTTGAACCTTTGCATGGATTGAGATTGGATAATACTCTCTTTGGTGATTAGTGACAATTATATGTTAATTTTATCTTGTGTTTAATGCTTCTAATTGATTAGTCATCACTTAGATTGATTTGTTCAATTAAATTAAGCTTGAGAGAGTTAATTTAATTGTAGGACTTAGATAAAATTATGCTAGACTTGAAGTTTAAATAATTAAATGGATGGTTTGTTAGTAACATAGAGATATAGTTATTAACTTAGCATTGTCATATTAAGGTTGTTGCTTAATAATTATTTTCTTTTAACTGTAGCAAGAGATTGTGCATGTGAAAGGAGAATATTAATTTGGTTATGACTTGAGAGAGCTTAATCAATTGCTTTTGAACCTTAGACAAACATGTAACGTCATTCAATCACTAATAGAGTTGTATGTATTTAATTCTCATGAATTGCATTGGTGAAAAATAATCTTAGGCATCTCTCATCGTTGAATTAGAACTCTAGTCTGTTTATTGTTAATTTTTGTGAATTTAGTAGAACTTTAGGACATTATTACTCAATTGATTCACTCAACCTAATTAATCACATAATTGCAATCATCCAAGTTGCAGAGTTGCTTGTATTTCCTTGCTATTTCCAATGTTCACACCCCAATTAACATGCCATTATTATTGGCAACCATGTCAAAAATGAAGCACCTGCAAATTCTTGCCTTCGATGAACTAAATATTGATGAGATGGATCTTTCCGTTTGTGACACATGTTGCTTATCCATGCTTCAAATTGTTCAAATTTACAAATGCCATCCCTTGTAGTGCTAAAATTGTGGATTCTATATTCTCTTCTCTTGTAGTGCTAAAATTGATCGAATTGCCAGCCCTTATAAGCATTCATGAGGGAGCCCTGTCTTTCCCTTCCCTTAGATCCATCCAAGTGATGGGTTGTCCAAATCTAAATAAGTTACCTTTTGATTCCAACTCTGCCAACACTAAGTTGAGGCTTATCAATGGGTCTCAAATGTGGTGGGACAACTTGAAGTGGGATGACCCAGCCGCTAAAGCCATTTTTCACTCAACATTTCGAGAGCCCAAGATTTTATAAGTTCAACTTTCCCTCAAAGGTAATTAAAGGAATTATTCTAGTTCTAGTATTTTTATTGTCATTATTTTTACTCGTATTTAATTATAACTTATAGATAATCACTTGTATATCATTGCAGATTTATTTCATCATGGTGGATATATTTTGGATGGGCATGATTTTCTTCATTTTAAATAGCCTGGTACAATATTCTTCACCGTTATTTAGTTTTCTTTTATTTCATCTCATTTAGTTTGTTCTTTACTTTCATTGCTTTATGAGAGTGATTCAGTCATTTTCTTTGCTTTTTTATATTTATTAACTAAATGACTACATATATAATGTGGGCGTACTTTAATTGGGTATTTTAAATCCATGCATTTATAAGATGAGCTATTCCTTCACTCCACAACTCTCTCTCCTTTCCATCCATACTTGTCATCCTCTTCCAACCTTCTCTCACCTCTCTTCCTTTTATATATTTCATCACCTTTTCATTCTTTTTACCACCTATCTCCACCTTCCTATCACTCCATTCACTCGTACGCCATCTCTTTATCTCTCCCCATCTCACTCCATTTCATTCCCCCATTCACCCTCCATATCACTGCATCTTCCGTCACTTCATCTACTCCTCCATTCCAGATCTGGCTCCCATGACTAACAGAGGACATGAGGCTTGGTATAGTCATTATCTAGTCATGAACGCCTGATCACTCCACTCCTTAATGATTTAATGAAGCTTTTCGGAGTTCTTGAGCTAATAGGGAAGTTTGGTTGTTCCTAATTTTAATATCCACTATCTATGTATTTTGATTATGGTTGCTAGGTGTCTAGGAATGTGATTCATATATGTGGTTGAGGATTATTACTGGTATGTGTAATATGGATATTAATACTTGTGTTGGATTTGTCTTTAGCGAATCATTAGTTACCTTATCGACCTATTGTTCATTGTAATTGATAATTCATGTTCTTGAAGCTCTCAATTTAGTTGAAAGTTA
>JANTPZ010103980.1:0-10865 GCA_025593235.1 Vachellia pachyceras
TATGCATTTGGTATATACATGTCATGTATGATATACTTTTCCCCCCTTGAAAAGCATGATATATAATGTGTTCTTGTTTGTTATACATATAATGTATGTTAAATTCATGAGAGATATAAGAGTTATGATCTCTCATATTATTACTCTTAATAATGTTAAATTTATGAGATGATTAAAATTTGGGTTGTAAATTTTCTCACTTTAATCACTTCTTATTATAGAGGTTATCTCATGGGTGTGAGATTATTATAATTTACAAAAGAGTTGTAAATTTTCTTTATTTTTAATCACTTCTATAGAAGTGACTTTGTTTAATTACAAAAGAGAAGAAAAATCATGGATATTACATCTGTATTCATCATCTTTCTCATTTCTCGGTGACTTTGTTTCTGGTTTTGTGATTTTAAGGTTCCAAAATTTTTATTAGACCAATTCATCCCCCTCTTTGTCAAATCCTATTCTAACATTTGGTATTAGAGTAGGTCTCTTATGCAAAGAACTTAACAGTTTCAAGAGAGATCCATGGTAGGATTTGGCAAACACATTCTTACTGACGGAGCCTCTATCACCAGGCCTCTAGCTTTCAACAGCCAAAAATTTTCTTTTTGGAAAATCAAATTCCAAAACTTGATCTTAGCCACTGACATTGATTTGTGGGACATGTTTGAATAGGGAAACTTAGTGCTCATGAAGGTAGAAGATGGACTAACCCCTAAGACACATGCTAGGTTTGATAGTGAAGATCTGCGAAGAGTTCAACTCAATAGAAAAGCAGTACTAATGTTACAGGCAGCACTAAATGAAGATGACTTCTTCAAAGTATGCACACTCCCTTCTGCAAAACGCATGTGGGATGCTCTGGAGATAGCTTACGAAGGCACATAGGCTGTAAAAGAGAGTAGAGTCAACATGTTCACCACTGAGTATGATTTGCTCAGAATGAGAGAGGAAGAAACCATTGCAGAATTTCAAATGCGTCACACTCATCTCATCAACAAACTAGCAGCCCTTGGCAAAACATATGATCAACGCTCTCAAATAAGAAAAATTTTAAATGTTTTGTCTAGCAAATGGGAAGCCAAAGTCATAGCCATAGAAGAATCCCATGGTAAATCAATAACCTCAGTTGCAGCCCTCTTTGGAAGTCTTACTGAGTATAAAAGCAAACAAAAATTCAAAAAGGAGTTGTCTAATATTGAAGACAAGAAAAAGAAAGGGCTGGCTCTAAATCCATCAAAGAAAAAGAAAAGGAACTTGAATCAGAGGATGAGGAAGAAAATGTGGAGGATGAAGAACTGGCAATGGTGGTCAGAAAGTTTAGACATATGTACAGAAAGGATCAAAACTTTCACAGGCCACAAAAAGGAACAGCAAGCAAAATTATATGTTATGAATGCAACAATCCTGGCCATGTTAGAGCAGATTGCCTACAGTTAGCAGCTCAGAACAAAGAGAAAGAAAAGAAAAGGTCAAAGTTCTTCAAGAAGAAGAAGGCTTATGTCTCAGGCATTTGGGGTGATAGCTCAGAAGAAGAAGAGAGTGAAGCAGAGGAAGAAGCCAATCTTTGTCTTGTGGCTCAGGAAGAAGAAACTGACACCAAAGAGGTAATTGTTGAACCTAGCTATGATGAATTACGTCAGGAATATGATGAAATGCATATTGAGTTACTTAAGTTTGGTAAAGAACTATCTTTTCTGAGAAAAAAAAGTTAAAGAACTTGAAAAACCAATTGAAAGTCTTGTTCCAATAAACGTTTGTTCAAAATGCAATGATTTGAAAAATGAAAAATATCCAAAGCTCTTAAGAAATTCACTCAGGGCAGTGAGATGCTTCAAGTAATCTTGAAAAACCAAAAAGTCACGAATGATAGAAGTGGAACAGAATACACTTCTCAAAATGATTTAAATAAAGGAAAGAAAAAGCATGGTAACAAGAATTATCTGAATTATTTTCAAAAGTCAGTTCATTCCTCAGGACCCTTTGCTTTCTACAACTACTGTAATAGAAAAGGTCATCGAACAAAAAATTTTTTTTTCTAGAAAAACAAAGCCTTAGGCACCTATAAATGGGTACTAAAAGGAACCTATGTTCCTAAGGCACCATATACTAACCCACAAGGACCCAATAGACTTTGGGTACCTAAAACCACTAAATGATCTTCATGCAGGTATATCTTAAAGCATCCAAAGCAAACAAATGGTATTTGACAGTGGATGCTCAAGACACATGACATGAGACAAAAGCAGATTGTCAGCCTGAAAGCCAAAAATGGTGGAAAAGTAAGCTTCAGAGGAAATCAATCAGGAAAAATCACAGGAGTAGGAGAAGTAGCCAATATAAATGGAACTTCTGTAAAAGATGCATATGGTCCATACTAAGCCACAAATTGTAAACTTAGGTCACTGACTAGCCTTGAAAATGGATCAAGAATATTAATTTTGATTTCCAAGGGTTGTATAATAACAACCCCATGGTCGTTATCTCCGGAAGCGAGAAGGCATACCAATAATTCTTAGATTGGGTCTGTGCTTGTGATGCAAATGCAACCAGGGTTTGATCCAAATTATCCTATGTATCTAAACTAATTACAAAATAAACTTGTTTCTTTTTGGCATTTTTTATCGAAGAGGAAAACAAAGCAGCTATGATAAAGAGAAACGATGTACGATAATGAGCACCTCTTTGAAAACAAAGTGTTCCATCATAGTTCACAAAGGATGAGGGAAAGTATCGGCTTTCGCACTAAGTTTTTGAAATAAAAAACCCCAACAATTCGTATAGGTCCAGAGTGTCATAAGATGATCTCCTTCTAAATCCCCACACGACTTGGTGGGTCCGAAACAACATGAAATGAACTCCATCCCATGAAATCCCTTAAGACCACTTAGTATGTGTACAGAAATCGTAGAGTGATAAAATCAACCCCATACATTGTTGACTCTAAAACCAAGCACAACTAGGATGATAGAAGAGAACATCAAGATTTTATTGAATAAACAAAATGAACTCCATTCTGCTTTTTCAATCATAAAGCAACTCAATACACAATAATCCAAGTTTGGCTCAACCGAGACTAAGCATTTACACACAAATTACAAAGTCCAACTCAGAATCCTAGTAATATATAGTGTAAACACATATTGAAAGTAAATACTCCCCTTTCGGCACTTCAAACTCCGGCTCACTTCATCTTCAAGAGGGTAGAGATGTTCAGCTCCTCATGGGTGATAGGAATGAGCTTTGAATGGATGATGGGAGCATGATAGATGGATGGATGATGAAGAAGTGGTGTGAAATGGTGTTAGTATGTGGATAGAGTAAATGGAGAATGGGTTTCTCTCCTCCTTTGCTCTCTCAATGCTCTCTACCTCCTTCTTCCTCCTCTTCTTTGAAAATACCCTAATTGAGCATAATAAACCGTCCTGGGTCGGATCCATCAAGCCGGGTCAGGTTATTTTCCTTCTGAGGTAAAAATTCAGGTACTACGCGATATTTGCCGTGGTGAACTTCAGGTTTCACCATGGTGAACCTCACCCAAGAGTTTTTGCATGACTACTTGAACTTTGGCCGCAGCGAATATTGAATTAAGCCGCTGCAAACTTCTCCAGAACTGCTTCCCTTGCCCTTTTGTAAGGAGTTCTTGAAATGAAATAGCAAATACGGGGAGTCTCATTTGCTCATGATGCAATTTAGGCACAATAAATCATTATTCATGGCATAGATACCCAAAATCACATTAATCCAAATCAATAACTCCTAATCTAAACTTAAGCATGAAAAGATCATGTATGGGCTAAAATTGACTCTAAGACTCTAAAAATTCAAGTAGAAAACTAATACAAATAAAGCTCAATCAGTATATCAGTATATCATGTGGAAGGTCTCTATCACAATCTCCTCAGTGTTAGTCAAAGCACAAACAGAGGCAATTGGGTGATATTTGATTTGAAGAATGCTTCATCACCAACAAGAAAGATTTTCCCATCAATAAAGAGAAGCTGAACATTCAACTCAAGGACCCTAGAGATGGTAAATGCTACACTATTGAATTAGAAAAGAACTTTTCAAACTCATGCTTAATTAGTCAAGCTGATGAAACCCAATTATGGCATAAACGATTAGCTCATGTAAACATGCATCAACTTGATAAATTAATTAGAAATGAACTAGTTCAAGGGCTTCCAAAACTCAAATTCAAAAGTGACTTAGTGTGTTATGCTTGCCAGTTGGGAAAGCAAACCGAATCATCTTTTAAGTCAAAAACATAATTTTCATCAAAAAGGCCTCTTGAACTACTTCATATGGATTTATGGGTCCAGCTAGGGTGAAAAGTTTTGGAGGAAACTTATACACTCTAGTGATAGTTGATGATTATTCCAGATTCATATGGACCATATTTTTAGCCTCTGAAAGTGATACATTTGAATTATTCACTGTTTTTGCCAAAAAGGTCCAAAATGAGAAAGGTATTTCTATTGTTTACATTAGAACAGATTATGGTGGAGAATTTGAAAATGGAGACTTTAAAACATACTATGAAAGTGAAGGAATTGATCATAACTTTTCAGCACCAAGAACTTCTCAGCAAAATGGAGTAGTAGAGAGAAAGAACACAGTGCTTGCTGACATGGTACGAGCTATGATGATAGAGAAGCATGTGTCACAAGTTTTCTGGGCAGATGCTCTTAGCACAGCTTGCTATATCTCAAATAGAGCATACATAAGGTCATCACTTGGAAAGACACCATATGAGCTGTTCAAGGGAAGAAAACCTAATCTATCACATCTTCATGTCTTTGGTAGCAAATTCTTCATTCATAATAATGGTAAGGATAATCTTGGTAAGTTTGATCCTAAGTCTGATGAAGGTTTATTTCTTGGTTACTCAAATAGGAGTAAAGCTTATAGGGTTTTTAACAAAAGAACTTGTGTGGTAGAGCAGTCTGTGCATGCAGTGTTTATTGAAACTAATCCTCCTACAAAATCTAATGCTGATGAAGAGATTATTTCAAAAAGTTTTGAGAATCCAAATAAGGATAGTTCAACTGATTGTCAGCCATCTCAAGTTTTTGAAAATGAACAATCAGATGAACATCCTCAATCTCCTCAACCAAAAGCTTGGAAGTACACCTGCAATCATCCTATCAATCAAGTGATTGAGAGGTGAGTGAAGGTGTACGTACCAGAAAAAGATTTATAAATGAGGCTCAATTTTTAGCTTTTGTATCTCAAATAGAGCCTAAGAATGTTGAGAAAGCTTTGAATGACAATGATTGGATAATAGCTATGGAAGAAGAATTAAATCAATTTGAAAGAAATCAAGTTTGGGATTTAGTACCTAGACCCAAGGATCATCCAGTCATTGGTTTAAAATGGGTATTTAGGAATAAACTTGATAAATCAGTAATCATTGTCAGAAACAAAGCAAGATTGGTTGCAAAAGGATATAATCAGGAAGAAGGCATTGATTATGATGAAATCTATGCTCATGTGGCAAGGTTAGAAGCTATTCGTATGTTACTTACCTTTGTTTATTTAATGGATTTCAAATGGATGTCAAAAGTTCTTTCTTAAATGGTTTTATCATAGAGGAAGTTTTTATTGAACAACCTCCAGGTTTTGAAGATATTTCTAATCCAAACTATGTTTATAAATTAAAAAAAGCTCTATATGGTTTGAAGCAAGCTCCAAGAGCTTAGTATGAAAGATTAAGTAGTTTCTTAATCAACAAAGATTTTGTTAGAGGAAAAGTTGATACAACACTATTTATTAAATATTCAAAATCAAATATGTTAGTTGTACAGATTTATGTTGATGATATTATTTTTGGTGCTACTAACGATGATCTTTGCCAAGAATTTGTTAAGATGATGCAGGCACAATTTGAAATGTCCATAATGGGAGAATTGAGTTTCTTTCTTGGTCATCAAATCAAGCAAAGAAAGAATGGCATCTTCATAAATCAGGCCAAATATCTCAGAGAGCTGCTAAAGATGTTTGGAATGGATCAATGCAAAAGTGCTGATACTCCTATGAGTTCAACAACACTCCTTGATGCAAATATCAATGGAAAGGACTATGATATTAAAAGATACAGAGGAATGATTGGATTCCTTCTTTATCTCACAGCAAGTAGGCCACACATCCAATTTAGTGTTGGAGTGTGTGCAAGATATCAATCTGCTCTAAAGAAATCTCATGCTGAAATGTGAAGAATTTTCAGATATCTTGCTGGAACAGTTAATCTCAGAATTTGGTATTCAAAAGGAGCAAATGATCAATTGATTGCATATTCAGATTCAGATCATGCTGGCTACAAAACTGATAGAAAAAGTACAAGTGGTCAATGTCAATTCCTTGGGGGTGCCTTGGTTTCTTGGTTAAGCAAAAAGCAATCAACTGTGTCATTATCATCAATAGAAGCTGAATATATTGCTGTTGCAAGCTATTGTGCTCAAGTCTTATGAATGAAGCAGCAACTTCAGGATTTAGGAATGGTGTTCAATGAAATTCCAATTTACTGTGACAATATTAGCATCATCAATCTCTCCAAGAATCTAGTACATCACTCAAGAACCAAGAACATTGACATTAGACAACATTTCATCATGGACCATGTGCAAAAGAAGGATATCAAGGTTGAATTCATTCCTACTCATCTTCAAGTAGCTGATATTTTTACAAAACCTTTGGCTAGAGAACAATTTTTGAATATTAGAAGAGAACTGGTAATGGTAAATCCTAATGAATTATAAGTACAAATTGTTTTAATGTTGATATAAAGTTGTTTTGATGATTAATTGTTACTAACTTAAGTTTTGGAGTGTTTTATCAAAGTTTTGCAGGTGCTTTGAATAAATACTTGTAGCACTAAAAGCATGAACACTCGAGCATTAATTCAAATTTTTTGGAGCTTAAGATGGAATACTCAAGCACAACTAGAAAAATACTAGAGTACTCAAGCAAAATAAAACATCTGGTTCAATACTAGAAGTTAGCACTCGAACAAAAGGTGGAACCACAGGTAATACTCGAGCATTCAATTTCAATGCTTGAGCAAAGTAAGTTTTCTAGACTCAGAAGTCACAATGCTCAAGCACTGTGAGACAGTTCTCGAGCACTAGAGTACAACACTCGAGCACAAGATTATCAATACTCGAGTGTTGACATCTGCTATGCATTAGTATGGCCCAAGACCCCGATACTCGAGCACTGAAAATCAATGCTTGAGCACTAGAGTACAATACTCGAGCATGAGTTTCTAGCACTCGAGTATTGCTTTGTCTGTTCATCTTCAAATCTTAACACTCGAGCATTGACATTTTGTACTCGAGCACTGAGCACCAATACTCGAGCATTGAGTATCAATGCTCGAGCACTGACAGTTTCTGGTTACTTATGCTTCCTTTTTCATCAACACTCAAACCCTAACACTCGAGCATCTTAAAATCATCTCAACTCGAATTGCTGCAACTGCTTTCAAACCATTACAACCTCTCTCAGAAACTCTTTTTCGGCCAAACCCCCCTATTATTACACATTATTACCCTCTTTTACTCTCTCAAATCCTCACCTTTTTCCTTCTTGTCGTCGAAACTCCTCACTTCCATTTCTTTCAAATCTTTGCACCAAGTTTATCATGGCTCGTACAAAATCCACTGCTGGCAAAGGGAAAAGCACTGTCTCTCAATCAAAGTCAGTTTCACATCCTCCAGCCAAACGTGTAAGAATTACTGAACCCTCTAAGGACACTATGGCACCTATTTCTCAAAAATCAAGTGCTATCCAACCAAAATCCATCTTGAAAGAAAAAGGGAAGGGTTTTCTGATTACGACTTCCCAATTTGTGCCCAGACAGACTTCTACCGCTAACTTAGAAACTGAAAGTGAAGGGACCACTCCTGAAACTGTTGCCACTTCATCAAAGGCAAAACCAAGAGCAAAAGGCAAAGGGAAAAAGAAGGGTAATGAACTCCCAAAGGCACCAGAAGGCTTCAACACCTCTTCGGTATTTATTTCTAACCCCTCTGTCTATGAAGAAAAATTGAAGAATTGACCTTTGTGTCCTGCTGTTCATGTGAATCTTAAGGAAGTGGATAAGGTGGGATTCAAAGTGTCAGAATTTCTTGATCATTATAAGCCTCTGATTCAAATCAAAGATAATTTTTGTCCAGAGATAGTCAGAGTCTTTTACAACAATATGCATTCAAATTCTGTGATAGTTGATCAGGGAGAGATTATTTCTTATTCCATGGCTACCAAAATGAGAGGCATAGAAATTTCCATTACTACTGATATTCTGAATGGATTTCTAGGAACAACTGAATATGTTGAAAAGTTGTCTACCTTGCAAGAGGAAGAAATCTTTAGTTTGTTGAGACCAGCTGGTGAAACCTTTAAAAATATTCTTTCATTTGCTCTATTTCCCGACAGGCCAAAGTTAGGGGTTTGGTTAACTTCAACATTTAACCAAATTCTCGAATTCCAAACTTCACCATTTGAAACCCTAACTTCTAATCCTTTCTAACCATGTTTAATCATGCAATTAGGGTTCCTTAAGTAACACATACCAATCATACATGCATATGTTTACATCACATATTACATGCCATATATAATTCCCAAAATAACATTATATTACAACATAATTTCATTTATAAAATCACATCAAATTCCATGCTTCAAGCTTCATAAACTCTCCTTACCCTTTGATGAACTTGTACCTAGAAATGGTTAGTGGGGGAGGGTGAGATTTTAGGAAATCTCAGTAGCAAAGCTTACTAACATAAACAAAAATTGCATGACATGCTTTGAGTTTATAAAGTAATGTGTAACAAAGCAAAATGTGTACCAAGCACATATCAATGCATATGGCCATAGCATAATGTAGCTCATAAACACATTTCCACAATGTCATAAAGTCATGCAAATCATTAGAATAATTTCACAACATGTTAGGTAAAGATAGAAATCTTTGCTACATTTGTTTCTTAATTCTTCTTTACTTTGGAACCTCTCTTGAACACTTGAAAAGTCATTCTCTTGAACAAATTCTTTGCCTACACAATGGATAATATAATGGCCATCAAACATGAGCCATTTCCATTACAAGAAACAATGTAAAATCCCTTTAACCATTTCCTTGAATTTCATAAACCCTAGAACATCAAACTTGTCTCTATGATTTGCTAATGCTTCCTTAAACTTGGGGCCACATATACCCTGGACAAAAACTCATTTTGAATCCATTGGAAGCATTAAAATCATCAAAACAATTAATCTTCCTCAAGAAACAGCACTGGCCGAAATAGTACACACATATTCAACAATATGAATTTACAAATGATATTTCAAATTTACAAATGTCACAAAACAACTTCAACAACAACCACAACATCATCAATATGCTTCTTTCATCAAGAGGAAGCATTTGCAACCCACAAATGGCTTTAAATCCCTCTCTTTCTCACTTTTCTCTCAAGAACCCTAGGTTATGGAACTTGAAAAAGAGAGGCCAAATCAGATTTTTAATCGATGGAAGAGGTAGAGGAGGTTGCAAGGAGTAAGAAAAGGTATACATTTTGTTGGTAAGTCCTCTTACCTTGCGTTTTCATAAAACTTTTCTTCCTCTTCCTCAAGCTTCCATGGTGTCTTTCTCTCTTCTTTTTGCTGCCAAAGTGACATGAAGAATGCCTGAAGAGAGAGCCAAAAATCTGCCTTAATGAATATCTCTTAATTTTACCAGTAAAAAGCACGATCGGTAAAAGTAACCGAATGGGATCCAGTTTGGTTAAAGTAACCAGATTCTAACCAGCAAAATATCAGCCATCATTGCACCTTTTAATCATCCAATGAGGAGCCAACAAGTATTAGGTGTGTGGCACAACAAGATCCCTTAGATTAAGCTCAGATTGTAAGATGTAATCCTAGCCCTTAATCCATTAAATGGTGGATTATTAAAACAGAAAATTTGTCTCCACCTCCAGCCATTTGCATCGTCATATTTGGGCAGAAAAAGAGAAGCAAGAAACGCCATTGTTGGAGTGAAAGGAGAGGAAAAAGCTCAAGTAAAATTCAAGGTAAGTAAGAGAAGCACCTCTTACCATATACCAATCTCTTCCTTGTGATCTCCTCTTCACTTTCCATGGTTTCAAAATCTGATTTGAACTCTCTTTTCTCAAGTTCATAACCTAGGGTTCTTGAGAGCAAAGTGAGAAAGAGAGGGATTTAGAGCCATTTATTGGTTGCAAATGCTTCCTCTTGATGAAAGAAGCATATTGATGATGTTCTGGTTGTTGTTGAAGTTGTTTTGTGACTTTTGTAAATTTGGAAAATGATGAGAAATTAGGGGAGGTGCTGTCCGAATTTCCATTTGATATAGAAGAGTTAAAATCATGTTTTTCCATGCATGAGTGAGAGTTTGAAAACATGAATCAAGTGGTAGAAGTGATAGAAGTTGAAAAAATTCATATTGTTGAATATGTGTGTGCTGTTTCGGTCTGTTCAGGAATCAGATGAAGATGAATTGTTTTGATTATTTTGATGCTTCCAATCGATCCAAAATGAGTTTTCGTGTAGGTATACAAGTGTTCATGATTTTTAGATGCTTGTATATGAATTTGGAATTTTTGGAAGTTAAAGAGTAAGTGCTGTGAAATTCGTTTTCCAGAGGCAGTAAGATTATAACGTGTTTTTGTGTGGCCAAATGTTATCCAATGACCATGAAACTTTAGAGACATAAAATAGACTTATCAAGCTTCAATTTGATATGTCATATGGGTTAATTGGACTTGTGTACTGGGAGATATGAATTTTTGAAATTGTGTCTTGTTTCTGGAATGAAATCTGGAACAGTTTGTATTTGA
>JANTPZ010103981.1:0-11984 GCA_025593235.1 Vachellia pachyceras
TTAACAAAGGTAGCAAGACTACTAAACTAAACTATGTTTTATGAAACTTTGTTGTGAATGGTGCATGATTTTTGTGATGAATGAAGTAAATGATATAAGTATGAAATGTGATCTTGATTGCTATGGCCATATACATATAAAAATGTAGTTTGAACATATCACATGTTATATGCTCATATACTTGTTTAAAAGTTGTTACATGCCTATTCACAATACTTTTGTTTAGCTAGTTTTGCTATTGGGATTCCCAAATCTCATTCCCCACCAACTAACCATGTAGGTGGAGGGTAAGGAATTGGTTAATGATGCTTGAAGATGATGCCTTTGCTTGCTTGATTTTGTGTAAAGATATTAGATGATACTCTCTCTTTGAAGTGGCTATGTTTGTTACCTAATATCTCTATAAGAAGAACAATATGAATGGGTGATGAAGCATGCATGAAATGGACTAGAAGTAACAAGAAATGTTATGGGAATCACCATGCACGTCTAAGGTGGATTCATGAACCAAAAAGAGGTTTGGTGAGTTTTTGGAAAAATTGGTTTTAAAAGTTAAAGGGTTCCAAAGGCCCTGAAAAATGAATCTGTTTCACGTGTAAATTAAAAATAGCAAACGAGCTCCAAATGAGCTGAACCTTTCCATTCAGAAACTACACTTCCCAAGCATTAAAATGATATAAAGTTTGCAAAATTCGGATGTGTATTTTGAGAGATATGATTTTCCAAAGTTTTAGGTAAAAACTAGAAATCTAGAAAATGACCATTGGAGTAGCACGTGACTTTTGAATAAACTGATTCAAATGGACAAGTTTTTGGGCCAATGAGTATTTTTCCCTATAGATCACTTAATAAGCTAAATTTAAAAATTGGAACCGCTCAATTTCGATTTTTCTATAATTAATTATGATTTTTTAAAGTTGGGCCAGAAATCTGGAAAAATGCCTTATGAACCGTAACAGCGTTTTCTACGTTTTTGAAAAACCAAGTTCACAAATTTTGGACAAAATTTTGATATCTAAGGCCCAAGAGTAGTTCAAAAGTGATCTAATACAAACATATAGGGGATAAATAGGAGGTGTTACACTAATTATGTCCCTAAAACATCTGTCGCTTTGCTAAATCTATTTTAACGACAGAAATTGGGCATTTAGAGATGAATTTTTCCGTCGCTAAATGCTGTTTTTCTAGTAGTGTTCATGTAATCTGGTTCCTTACAATAGAAGCAAACAATGTCACTAGGGGTTGGTTGGTAGTCCGTGGCCTAGGTTCCCTTGGATTTCTTTGAGTAGACCCCCACTACCACCAATGAAGGCACTAACATGTGGATTAGGACTACGTTAAGATAAGCTATCAGCTCGTAACACATGAGAATATACATCCTGAAGAGTAGGAAGTTCAGAACTAGACAAAATTTAAGAGTGAATTGTCTCAAATTTAGGATGAAGAGCAGTAAGAACTCATCATAGCCTCTTTCTCCATGTTATCCACCCGCATCGGAAGATCAGCATCAATGGGCATCAATATCATTAATTCCTCATACATACGCTTAAAATCCATAAAGAAGGTTTGTAAAGGCTTGTCTCCTTGTTTAGCACGATAAAATTCTTTACAGACCTCATGAATGCTAGTGATATTCCCTTTACTAGAGTACATAAGCACTAAATAATCCATAATTTCTTTAACTATGTTGCAATGGCTAATGGAAGGAAGTATAGTACTCTCAATGGAATTCCTGATCTATAAGAACAAGTGAGCATCCGCTTTAGCCCAAGTAAGTTTAGATGCATCTGTTGGAGTGCCTCAATCAAGTGACCCTCCTTTGCAATACTTAGCAAGTACATATGAATGGTTTTGCCCCATTCCAAATAGTTAGTCCAATTCAACTTATGATCAGTAATCTTAATCGTAACCGAAAAGACGTCAGGAGTACCACTAGCTTTAGATTCATAGATAAGAAGAAATAAAACAATAGCAGAAATACCACACAATATCCAATAAATAGGAACAAATAGCAGTGACGAGCGAACCGTTAGTCGTCTTAGGTCCACGTCAAAGATTTTAACCGAATTAATGTAGTATAGTATCAATCTGGGTCGTGTTCACTTTGAGGAGCCCAAAAATAAAATGAAATCCTAGTAATTAAATGCGAGTGACCTAAATGGAAAATTAATTCGAGGAAATTTCATGTGAATATTATGAATTGAACTAAGATTAAAATACTTCTTTTTTATATATTTTTTAATATGAAAATAAGTGAAACAAATGAAGATAAATGAAATAAGAAAAACCAATGATGTAAGTTAAAGTAATTTAAAAACTCCCATTTGAAGAATCAAGCTCCTGCTATTGTTGTTGAATCAGATAATTAAAGAACTAGCCAAGAATTTCCATCAAGAATTCCAGATTGCACAGCCAAGCCATCATCTTCCAACAGTGACGGTAAGGTAATCTGGAACAACAGAACGATAGTGATGAAGATGGTTGCTCCAGATATCGCGTGAGAAGAATGGAATGAATGGGCAAATGGAGACTGTTGGAATAAATGGATAGGGAAGGGATCACGAGGTAGCGGCGCTGTCCATCAATGGATAGGGAATTGGATGAATAGATGAAGCTCCTAGCGGCTACTCCTCGTTCGTCAAAAAAATCAATCTGTGCGTGCGCCCCTTGATGAATTAATGTGCTGCCTCTTGTATCCCCGGGAAGTATGTGAATGAGTGACCTAATAATTTAATTCTTGGGCTTTCCAGACTTGGCCCAATGAGTGGGGCGTCAATGAGTGTGTGTGTGAGGCTAATGATGGATAAATGAATTAGGGATTGTGTGGGCCAAATATTCAATAAATGGGTCCAATATAAAAATGGCTAATGCGTCCCTCTGGTGGCTTTGTGAAGAATTGAATAATGAAGGAAGAATGGAAGAATGAGTCCAAGTACAATATCTTATTGGACTTGATGTGGGAGAAATAGAATACCCAATTTCTTTGAAAGATACCTACAATGAAAATTGGTCTTGAATAGCATCAAATGTCCTAAAATCAATTATTTAACAAAATTGTCATTAATCTATTTAATGCATTTGAACCTAATAAAAGCTCAACAATAGGACTAAAATACCACCTAAAATGCTGTAATTTTACTAAATAAAATATGGTTAATTCAAGCGGCAGAAGAATAAGTGAAATCAAAAAACAAGGATAAAAAACATTATGGGTGAGCAACATGTTCTCCATTGCAACAATAGAACTAGTTCATAATGGCAACAAAACCAGCAATGGAAAGCAACCGTTGAACATAAAACAGAAAATGGAGGGAAGTTGTAGAAACAGAAAATCACCAAACGGACGGCAACCAATCAGCAACAGAACCAGTTCCATAAATGAACACGGAACAACAACCTTAGACGGTTAGCAAACGAGCATTCATCAAACATCATGAACCAACAAACCAGAAGCAACCGGTGGGCAAAAATAGACCCAGAAAACATTGAACAGAAGAGACAGATGCATCAAATGAACAGTGAAGCGTATAGACTGATGAACAGTGACGCGACACAAACCAGTGAACACAAACAGTGACGGGATCAATAGTGACGCGTACGGACATGCGAACAGTGATGAGTACGGATGGATGAACAGTCCCCCCCAATGAACAATGAAGGTGGGAGCAAAAAAATAGCAAAACTGTGTACCATGTAAGATGATACAACATAAAATTCACATCTATTGAATTACCTAAGAGGAATATATATACATCAAGGAGGAGTCTTCTCATTAATGACTTATTATTATAATTAAATATATACAATCATAATCATAATTCTAATTTCTGATTATGAGGGATACTCTTTCCTAACATATCTCAATCATATATCACCAAAACCGTTCATGATGAGTGACCAAATCTCTGGTGAAAAAAAAAACAGGAGAGTAACAAATCAATAAAATATGGGAGGTTTTGGTGTACTAAAATCTGCGAGGAATCTAAGAATCTTCTAATTTTGCATACGTCATCCACCGGCAGTGGCGGAGCCAGGACCCTGGACCAGTGGGGGCAATTTTTTATTTTCAAACAATGACAACAAGTTTACAAGTGTAAATAATTTGAGTGCGTTCAAATATTAAAAATCAGTGGGTGCAAAATAAAAATCTAACAAGTATTTACATATACCCCGAAAAATTGAGGGGGGCAATTGCCCACCCTCACCCCAACGTGGCTCCGCCACTGTCCACCGGCTTTGCATATTCTATTCACTTGACTGTTAAAAGTTTTTATTTATGATTTAGGGCTTGTTTGGCATTTAGGTTTGAAAACCTAGGTTACAAAACTTAGGTTTTCTCCTTCCTACTTTCTCTTTTCTAATTTTTCCTCATTTTTCTTTCCTACTTTTTTTTACTTTCCTCTTTCCCACCCACTTTTTTTGCCTCAGAATCCGTTAAAGCTATAACTTCCCAAATATAAATCACTTTTCAAAACCTAGTTTTTACCTGGAATCTGTGAAACCTAGGTTTCAAACCTGGTTGCCAAACGAGCCCTTAATCGTCTGTGAAATTGCATCTGCTTTTTAATTCCAAGTTAGGTTGCTGTTATTGACGTGGTGTTTTGTGTTTTTCATGTAGATGAACATGCCGCAGATGCAACAATCTACCACTCAGCAACAGCAGGATCCTTTGCACTCGCAACAACTGCAGCTGAGTGGGTTTGTTTCTATCTTTACTTTTATCACTAAGATTACTTTAACATTGGAAACTAATGTAAGCTAGCAGTATATATACTTTTTCTAAATGCTGTGACTGTTATTTATTTTTTATTACAATAAACGGAAAAGGAAAGGGCCTACATCTTCAGGAGTTGCCAACAGCACTAGTACAGGAAACACAATTGGCCCTTCTAATTCCCAGCCATATTCAACCCCATCTACTCATACTCCTTCTGATGGAGTAGCCATGGCCAGTAACTTGCAGAATGTTGGTGGTGTATCCAAAGGAAATGCTGCTTTAGCGTTCAACAATGATTGTCACAAGTCCTTTCTGCAGTAGTGATCTAAACCTTCCATTTGATTCATCACTTGATGATGTCAATAAGGAAGAATTTGGAGGTATATGCATGCATGGTGTATTTTCTTTATGCCATGATGTAATGTAGACTTTTTCTTTTTTATATTGATAAGGGATTATCAATTCTGATATAAAGCTCTGCAGCTTGATGGCTTCGAATTTTTGTTTATTTTCTAATTACTTTTTCTGTTATTTACTTGTGTGCAGCATTAGCTAAAGCTCAGCAATTGTTAATTGATCGAAATGAAAGAAATTACCTTCTCAGCCAAGTTAATTCAGCAAAAGGTATATGTGTATGATTTTTTTTTTTAAAAAAAGTCGGATCAGTAATTCTTACCTTGTTAAAGCTGCAACTTCATTTCACAAAGGTTCAGTTTCTTGCAAATTCTTTTTCTTCTTTTAATTTGCACTTTTGATGATTCATGGACATGTTATTTTTTAGCTCATCGTTATTAGTTCTGTGTCATACATGAAAAACCATTAGCTTCACAATGGAAGAGAGGCATATGACAAAAAAATTTCTTGGAAGAGAGGCATATGACAAAAAAAATTCTTGGGACTATCGGAAGACACTTAGAGGACTGCGGTCACTAGGGAGAGACACCGTGCGTGTTCGTGAGCCTGAGGCAGAGATCGGAGAGGAAGCCAACGGAAAAGGAGATAATGGACTAAACCGGAGATTTATAATTGTTGAAGTCTTCTTCCATATGTGAAAGGAAGGAAAGAAGACGAGAAAAAAAAGGAACCACCTCGAAAGAGAAGAAGAAAGATCGAGGAAGATCAAAGGTAGACGGAAAGCAAAGACAAGCATACTAGAGTTTTGTACACGTGAATGGCTAACATTCATTTCTCAAGAATCAATGGTTATGATTGTTTTACAATGTATAGCAAAATACGAGCCACACACCAGTAACCCCACCATTAACTACTTCATTAGTAAATTTCATGGTAATAGAAATGCATGTCTGACCAACGTATAATTTGTAACTTTTCTACCATGATGCCTAGTCGGCAAAGATTTATCTACATGGCAAGGATGATCCATTCAGACCCACATGAGAGTCCAACCATTGTTGCATTGCCAAAAACCATGTTGTATACTTGAAAGATGCAACAGAATGCGTTATTTTATCAGAACATGTTGAATTAACGTTCGAATTCTTAGAGTGAGAGGTGCCTATATATATATATAGTTCTAATAGTGTATTAAACAAAATTTGTTTCAATAGGAGAATACACATGTGATGTGATTAATAAAAATAAACTTTAGTACTTTACACAAAAATCTGTACAAAAAAACATATTCACAAAATTTCATCTTGCTCCCAACGGGCATCTTTCCAATCCTTTAACTTCGACATTGCTAACAAAAAATGTGATATGTCAAAATTATAAATGTTGATCAAACATTTTCAGTTATTAACGCATTTAAGTTTAAATTTCACTATAACTATAATTAGTAAGAAATAATAAATTGAGACTGATAGTATTAGATTTAAAAACCTAAGAAGATAATTTTAGTTAAAATTAAGTATCATATCCAAACTGAAATTTCATTTAAAAAGGAACTTTATGCAGCTTCTCTGCGACGTTGTTTCCATGCTTCATCCAAGTCGTCTTCTATATCACTTTCGAAATCTTCTTGGGCACTTTGGAAGTCGTCTTCTTCCATAGCACTCTTAAACTCTTAGGTTTCGTATGGGATAATATTCAAGAGACGAAAGATCGCTGAAAAAGGTACTGAAAAGCTTCAAAACATTGAAACGAAAACCCTAACCTTTGAGTTATAATTATTGCTTAATACTGCGAGCTGCAAGATCTGCTTTCCCCTTCGCCTTATAGGAGTGAGTGGAGCAGTGAGGAATTATATTATTATTCCAGCGACGTGTCTATAAAAAGACCTGCCCCACCCCCGGAAATAATGGCTTTTTGGTGAAGAAAAGGACAGAAAAATCAAAAGGAAAAAAATATGCATGAAAAGGCAAGATATGATATGATTACACTTTAATCATTTTATCTTACACTTTCCTCAGCAAATTTCAAAAGTTATTCACAATTAAACGTTGTTAAAATATGTTTAAATTTTAATCATTTGATATAATAATTTATAATAGTTCAAAATCTAATCATATTTTATCATCATTGAATTGCAGAATCACAGGTAATATTTGTTAAATTATCATGTTCCGTTAAATGAAAATAATGATGTTAAGATAAAAGAACCGAAAGTATACCTTTTAAATATAAGGGTTCAAATTGAAATTTAACATAAATTTATAGAATTAGATGTATACATTAGCCATAAAATCACTACAAATCCATAAGGTGGAGTTCTATGGGATTTGATGAATTATATCATTTGTAAAAAGGAAATTACCCCCATGCCATTTGTTAATTTTAAAGAAAGATGTAAAGCCGCGGTAAAAGGTGAGGACAGAAATCGTGCATTCTCTCCCCTCTTCATCATCTCCCCTAATCCATTATTTAGCATCATCTCCTTCATTAATCATCTCCCATACCCCATTAGAGGCACATTTTTTCTATCATATGAGTAAATATGGAGGTTCACAACTTTTATTTCATTTTCTTTCTATAAAATGAAAAGTTTATAGTTTTTTCCGAAAACTAATGGAGTTAGATCTTTGGGTTTATAGGAGATTGTTCTATGCAAAAATTGTTCACCGTATGCCGTCTTTATCACTTAAGTTGTTTGATTGTCTGTTAGTTAGGGTTTTAAATTATGCTCCGTTTTAGGTAGAAGTGATGAAAATGATGAAGCTTTTATGTGTTAATAACTTCTTTATATGAATTGAAAATGTGTTGTCAATACAAACATTGACAAATGTCAATACACAGCGTTAATGATTTTTGCATTGTAAGAATATTTACCATTTAAATTTAACAATGATGGGAGGTTGGAATCTCATCCCTTGTATATATTGACATACTATTAAACACTTCAATAGCCGAAGACAGCGATATCGTGAAGGATAAAAATTGGTGTATTGAAGGTGTTTTACCACGAAGCACTTGGTAATGAGTACTATAGCTCATCTAAGGTCTTGATTTTAAGCATTTGGCAATGAAATAGTGTTCAAATATTTGGTGGTAAAATTTTGTTGATTTTGTGACTTTATCCAACTTGATCCAAATTAGTCTGAGCTCCTGATAAATCTTCCAAACCAAAAGTGAGGTATGTTCAGGATATGGAATGTTCAGCGTAAAAAAAAATCCTTTTGTAGGACTTGGTCCTATCAAACGCTCTCCATAGTGCTTTCCAAGTCAGATTTAGAACTGCTGAAGTCTTCTGCCATATGTGAAAAGAAGGAAAGAAGACGAGAAAAAAAGGAACCACCTCGAAAAAGAAGAAGAAAGATCAAGGAAGATCAATGGAAGACGGAAAGCAAAGACAAGCATGCTAGAGTTTTGTACACGTGAATGGCTAACATTCATTTCTCAAGAATCAATGGTTATGTTTGTTTTACGATGGCCTTATCTTTTGGGTTTAGTTCTTTGTCTGCTTCTTGTTGGCAACTTTAGTCATTGATCTGAATAGCTAAATATTTGCAACTTGACAGTTTAATGGAAAACTTTTTTTTAACATTTAAATATTATTTAATAGGCGAAAACGTGATAATTAGAAGCCCGATCTATGCACTAACATTGTTTTGAATCCATTCCATGCACATTTTCTATCATAATGATCATCATAATTCTTGAAAAAAATCTTGTACAATAATTAACCTCACAATTTCTCTGTGAAAATGTATGCATAGCAAACAACGAACCACACATTAATAACCCCACCATTAACTACTTCATTAATAAATTTCATGGTAATAGAAATACATGTCTGACCAACGTATAATTTATAACTTTTCTATCATGTTGCCTAGCTGGCAAAGATTTATCTCCATGGAAAGGACGATTCATTCGGAACCAGTTCGATCCTTTTCTCCCGCTTAGTGTATCGTCCCCATCCCATAAACGCACCATTTCGTAAGTGCGAGCTTCACGATTCATGTGCTTTGCTGTCAGACCATACCTCATCCCCAGCGGATTTTTCTCACTTGCCTTCCATTTTAATTAACCCACGTGATCTGTGATATTTACCAGTAAGATCATGTTATAATTATTTAGAGTGATAAAAATAAAAATATCAAATTAAAAATACTAAATTGTCCCTAATAAAAATTTCTACTTTCCTTTCTACATCCTCTTTCATTATATTTGTAAAACTAATATAAAATTTCAAATTTGGTCACATCTAACAAGACATTTCTCAAATTTCTGCATAGATAAATATGGGCAATCCAGTAATTTTATAATTATATTTTGAGGAGTGGTCATTTCAAATAATGTGCTTGTTGGCTCAGCATTTGCAGGGTGGAATTCGAATAGAAACGCATGTTCAGGGTGGAATTCGTTCTAAACCGTTTTTCTTACATACGGTGTAGAATGTTAAAAATTATACATCCGAATGAGTACATGGTGGAATTCGTTATTAATTATCCCCATTGCAGTGTTTAATTGCTATTCGTTATTGATACTGAAGATTAAATAATAAAATTACAATAAAACTGGGAAAATAACAAGAACAATCCAGATTAAATACATTGGAATGAAAATAACAATATAGGGAACTATTGAACCATCCTTGTTTCTGCAGCATTTAAACCTACAAATAGGGAACTGTTGAACCATCCAGGAGTGAGTGCAATATCATTAACAATCCAAATTAAATACAATGGAACTAAACATTCGAATAAATTGTTGATCCCTCGAGGGGTCAGAGGAACATGGTAAACAACCCAGATGAACGCTCGATGGGATGGGCTAACGGAATATATTGAACAAGCTACATGGAAAGGAAGCAAATGATGACCTTTAGCTGGGAACTCAGCCATTGACGATGACGACGCCCAAGAAGGAAACGAAACATAACACTGGTAACGAATAATCGATGAACCCTGGAGTGTTAATCCATTGCTTCCATCCAGTCTCATGTTTCATCCCCTCTTGAGCGTCAACATAGTCAGAACTGTAGAGAACCGAATACAACTTCGGGTGGGGAAAGTCTGTGTAAACGGATAACATCATGTTCAAGTTTGTTAACACTAGAGTTTCAAAGGATATCAAGGTTTTAAAGGCAATAGTAGTTGAAGGGTTGCTGGGTGAAATTTATTATGGCTACACAGATTTAAATGTTCAAGAGCAGGAATCGAGGAGTCCTATACCTAACTGTAATCAATGGATGTACACTGTAGAATGAGTAATTTGTGGCATTCGAATAGAAATGAATGTTCAGGGTTCTCTCGTTCTAAACCGTTTGACACACTTACGGTGTAGAAAGTGACCCTTTCTAAACCTTAGCATCAACCACAGTGTATATTGGGTAACCTTATACATCCAAATGAGCACTTTGTGGCATTAGAATAGAAATGAATGTTCAGGGGTCCATCTTTCTAAACCGTTTGTCTTACATATGGTGTAGAAATCGACCCTTTCTAAAACTTAGCTTCAGACACGGTGTATAATGCGTAATCTGATACATCCGAATGAGTACTTGGTGGCATTCGAATAGAAAAGAATGTTCAGGTGTCCATCTTTCTAAAACTGTTTGTCTTACATACGGTGTAGAAATCGACCCTTTCTAAACCTCCACGGTGTAGAATGAGTAACCCGATACATCCGAATGAGTTCTTTTTGTCATTCGAATAGAAACGTCATATTAACATTAACATAAAACTAATTAATCAATGTTACTTTTATGCCTATCTAACCAAGGCATTACATTTACCTCATTCGAATTATCAATGTTAGTTAATCGAATGAATATCAGTTATTCGAATGAGGCATAAAACTAATTTGGATGAAGTACATGACTAATTCGAATGAGTACTTGGTGTCATTCAAATAGAAACGCATGTTCAGGGGTCGCTCGTTCTAAACCGTTTGTCTCACATATGGTGTAGAAAGTGACACTTTCTACACCTTAGGATAAGCCACGGTGTGAAATGGGTAACCTTATACATCCGAATGAGTACTTTGTGGCATTCGAATATAAAAGCATGTTCAGGGTTCGCTCGTTCTAAACCGATTGTTACACATAGGTGTAGAAATCGATCCTTTCTAAACCTTAGCAATGGCCATGGTGTAGAATGGGAAACGTTATACATCCGAATGAGAACATGGTGGAGTTCGAATAAAAATGTCGTTCTAAACCGTTTGTCTTACATACGGCGTAGAAAGTGACCCTTTCTAAACCTTAGCATCAGCCACGGTGTAGAATGGGAAACGTTATACAACCGAATGAGTACATGGATGCATTCGAATATAAAAGCATGTTCAGGGTTCTCTAGTTCTAAACCGTTTGTCTCACATACGGTGTAGAAAGTGACCCTCTCATAGGGTGGCATTCGAATGAGAGATTCCTTCTCCTCGATTCCTATGTCTTCTCGATTCATCTCCATAGGTGTAGAATGTGAAACGGTGGGTTAAGAAATGAACGATCTAAATGCCTCGAATGCAGTTGGGCCATCTATTGTTACCATAAATTTCCATAAATTTTGAACAACGCAGATGAAGTTGAGAAACGTGCCGACGACGAACTATATATAAGCTCCCTGAGCATCTAACAATGACAAGGCGAAACTTAGAAGGCAGCTCTACTCAGTCCACTACTGGTATTGGTGAGAAACATTGAAGCAACAGAGCCATGGGAGAAAATGATCCACCCTTGAATGCACTCATTGCCTCAAGGAAGGCACAGCAACAAAGATGCAGAGGCAGGGGGAGAAAATGCTTCAACTCGAAGATGATGAATTGCATGATATTTGTCCCAACCAGCAACCTCGATGCATTGCAATGTCGCCTCAGACCGAGGGAAATGCAGAGATTGAAGTTTGTCATATTCAACGGAAAGATG
>JANTPZ010103984.1:0-12275 GCA_025593235.1 Vachellia pachyceras
CGTATACGCAACCTGTTAGGGGTGGCGTGGCAAGCCCGTCAACCCATGTGGATTTGCCTGCATTACTACCCCTAGTTGGATCTCGTATGTAATATTAAACAATTAATGATTGCTATTACTGAAATTCATTCGGCATTATTCTATGTGTTTATCTTGTGTAAGATCTTGTTTGGTGCTTGTTTGTTTTTTTTTTCATTGATGTGAAGAAGCTCTTGGTAATTTGTTGGATTAAGAAAGTCTTGCTTTTGGAATTTGAAATGGAAAATTTTCTTTTGAGATTTGTTGTCAATAAATTTACCAGATAAGTTTAGTGAGTTGGATGCTTGTGACTGGTAGAAGGATGACTCCAGTAACCTCCCTCTTTCACTTTTTTTTCATCTAATGTTTTCATTATTAGTTCACTTCTTTTTTCATCCTATGGATATAGAAGAAAATTCATCAATTAACCCAACTTACACCCTATAATATAGAAATAGTTGGGGACGAATTAAGTCTAAAAGAAAGTGTTGCACATGCCTTGAAGACATTGTGCACAACTTTCTTTTCATCTTTTTCATCTCTCTTTTTATACACTTTAAATAACTATTCCCACCAAAATCGTCAACTTATCTTTTGTCACAAATTCAAACAGCTCACGATATTTTGTGTGTTACCCATCTTTAATTTTTCACTTCTATCCATTTTCTCCATCTGTGTTTTTTTCCCGCTAACTATTCTTTTCACCGACGACTAAGGAATTAGGGATAAAAATCCTCATCGTGCGGGTACAAATAAAATGATGGCTACTTGTTGCAAACGTTTCAAAGCTAAAAACAAAGAAGGCATGAAATGACGACACTCTCTGTCAACTTATTAATTTATCCTGTTTCGTTTAAATAATCAAGAAAATTCCAAATGAGACTTCACGAAACAGATATAGGGTCCGTTTAAAAACGAGGTAGAGAAGTACTTTTAGACAATTTAAAGTAAATATGTGGAGGAGATTATCTCGTCTTGTGAAAAAACATTGTTGAACATTTGTTTGACACGTTGTTCTAAACAAACCCATAATACCATAAGATAGGTTTGAAGGTGGCAGACTGCTCAAAGAAAAGATTTTTTTATTTTATTTATAACTCGTTATATTAAATTTTTTATATTAATATATAATTTTATTCTTTATTATTGTTGGGTTAACTTTATTTTGATAAATGTATAACATGTATCAAATAGAATTAAAATTAAAAATCTGTTTAAATATTAGTTAGATGCTGAAAGTTTAAATTTTTTCCAGTAAAATATATTAAAAGTAATTTATATATCATATGGAGCAACAAAGTTCATGCTCTTTCTCAAAACCAACTTAATTAAAGCTTGACTGGATCGGTCAGTTCAAATCAAAAATCGGTGAACCGGTCTCTAATCCTATCCACTTTAATAAATGATCTCAAGCTCAGTCAACCTGGACTGATAGTATAACCATAGGTCGATCAGGTTATCTTTTTTCAAAATTTTATTTTTTACAAAAAAACAAAATATTGATTTTTAAATTTGAAGGGTAAAAAATAAAGAAAAAATAACCCCTTCCCACACTAGTCAATTGTTTCATTTGTATCTACTCAGCATTTTAATTATTTTTTAAAAAGGGAAATTTTTTTAGAATTTTAAATTTGAAAATTAAAAAATAAAAATAGCCATTACCATATATATTTAATATTTTGTTAGGATGAATATTTTGAAATTATAAATAATGTTGGATAATAGATAAACTATAAATATATTTTTGAAATCTTCAATTTTAGATAGTTTGCTAATTGTATCATTATATGATGAGATTTATCTTTAAATTTTTATTCCTCATCAATTTAATTCCAGTTTAATGCGGATATAACCTATTGATTTTTAACTCACTATTTTATCTGATCCAATCCGATTTTGACAACTTTACTTAAAACACAAAAAAGTAAATGAATGGGTCACATCTTCCATGGTGTTGTCACTCGTCATGAAGACATGTTAGACCAGACTGTCTCACTCACCATGCATGTTCCCACTCTCTCTTTCTCTCTGAATATTCTTTGATAGACTGTATATATATATATATATCTTGTTTTTTGTTTACACATTAACACGGACCGTTCAAATTTGATAAACTTCATCAAATTATTTATATTTAATTTAAACGGTTTAGATATGATTTTTTATTTTGGTTAAAATATACATTTCATCTTTTATTTTTACATTAGGTTTCATTTTAGTCCTTTAAGTTTAAAAAGTGCACTTTCAGTCTCTCAAACTTAATGCCGTTAGTCTATCTTAACAAAAATTGTTAATTCATCAAAATTAATGCCGTTATTTTAAATATTTTTATTTTATACAATTTAAAATATCAAATTTATTGTATTATTAAATTAAAATTATAATGTGAGTATGATTTGTCAACGTTTTATTGTACAGTCATCAGTTAAATTTGATGAGTTAGCAATTTTTGTTAAGAGAGACTACCAACGTTAAGTTTGAAGGACTGAAAGTGCACCTTTTAAACTTAAAGGATTAAAATGAAACCTGGCGCAACTATAAAAGACTAAAAAATATACTTTAGCCTTTTATTTTTATGAAAAAAATATTTTAATTGGTATAAAATCTAAAATAAAATTAATCTCTTAATTATCATATTTTCAAATAATGATTTTTTAATAAAAAATGCTAGTTTAAAAAATTAGATATGAACTATCCAAAATCAAATCTAAATGGTATAGATCTAATGTGTTTGGGGGAGCTCATCACTCTTGATGATCACCCTAGCCAGTTTTAATTAATACACAAAGGGTTTAACTATAGCCTATAATAAGGGTAAGAGTGTGTGTATTTGAATTTAATTAGAAATGTGAGAGTGTGCATATTTGCATTCAATTAGAAATGTGTTTTGGATTATCTTTTAAAGTTATTATACACAATTCAATGTAAGCATATGAGATGAGTTTTATATCAATTGGTACATTAACTCCTTTTAACCGTTGATAGTTCTATTCGATACAGGTACAATTTCTCTCATTTAATAAGGTGTTATGCCTTAAATATTAATATTTTCCTAAATAATTATGCGACCTTATTTTTATAAGCCATTTCCAACATATTAAAAATAAATTCAACAAAAATGTTAAGTATAATTAATTTTATCTTAAAATTTAATAACTTTTCAACTTTATACATATTGATTTTGATTAAACATGTTGAAAGTGATTTATAAATCGAATCAAATCACTTATAGTATATATTAATGGGGAGCCTAAAGAAATAATATCATAAAAATGATAAGTTAGAGATAAAAATGAATATTCAGGTAAGAAATTTAACAAGATTGCTTCTACTAGGAGACTAAAGATTAAAAAGTATTATTTCTCTGCGCTGCTGGAAGTTATTCAAGCAAGTTAGATGAGAAAGTAGAGCCTTAATGGAGGATCCCCTCTTGAACTCTCTTTCTTTGCTGTGAACAATACTACAAAAAAGTACTTTTTACGCCCTATTTTTAACTCAATTGACACCCTTTCTCAGAAGTGTATATGTGATGGGAGTAGAAAGTTAGAGCATACGACATCTTATATCATAAAAGGCGCTATAAGTACATTTACGACGCCCTATATTTGAAGATAGGGCGTTGTAGGCTATACATAACGGCACCCTATATTGAAATATAGGGCGCCGTAAAGGGTATCCTTTAGGCGCCCTATCTCAGGATTGGGCGCCTAAAGGCACCTTTAGGCGCCCTATCTCAGAAATAGGGCGTCTAAATCTGTCGTATCCATTCTTATAATTTCAAAAATGCCATCGCCTTCATTTTTTACTCCCTTTCTTAAAAAAATATAAGATGTAGTGTAAAAACTATACCCTGTAGTAAAAACTATACTCTGTTGTAGTGTAATTACGTTAAAGGTATTATCAAGCCACTTTAAGTTCGTCTGGAGGTCTTTTTGAAAATAGTTTTTACGGATTATAAGGTTAAATTCAAACTTTGGGCAATAGCTTTTACGGATTCCGAGGTAAAACCTAGGTTTTGAAAAGATGATTGTGTTGGGAAGTTTTGAATTTTACAGATTCTGAGGTAAAAAAGTAGGTAGGAAAGAGGAAAGAAGTAGAAAGAAAGAAAAAGTAGAAAAGAGAAAATTTATTAGAAAAGAGCGTGTGATTTGACAAGAAAATAGCTTTTCAAAACCTAGGTTTCAAACCAAGGTTCTGTATCCAAAATAGTTTTTCTGAAAAATTTGAGTACTTAAATAAAACTTAGGTTTTGGGGTAAACCCTAGTTTTTGAAACCAAACCTATATTTTAGAAAGCGAAGACAAACAAGCATGTGAAATCATTCTCTCAACAGATTCTCAAATATATAGCTTGTTTGGATGTAAGTTTGAAAATAGCTTTTACAGATTCCGAGGTAAAACCTAGGTTTTAGAGAATATATTTTGAAAAATAGCTTTTACAGATTTCGAGGTAAAACCTAAGTTTTGAAAAGTGATTTATGTTTGGGAATTTATTAGCTTTTACGGATTTCGAGGCAAAAAAATGGGTAGGAAAGAGGAAAGTAGAAAAGAGAAAGAAATAAAAAGTAGGAAAGAGAAAATCTAGATTTCAAATTGAGATTTTGTGACCAAAATAGCTTTTGGAAAAAAAATTTTGTTTTACATACCTCGATTTTGAGGTAAAACCTATGTTTTAAAATCAAACCTAGGTTCTAGAATGATTACCAAACAAGCCCTTAATAAAGTTTCATTAAGCAACCAAGTAATATCTTGTTTAATTAAATAATCAAATAATAACATTAACTGATTTTAAATGAATTTTAAATCTATGTAAAGCTAAATAAAAATTGTTGAAATAATAATAATTGGGGGGAGTATCATGTTTGAATTGGTCAGGCAATAATATGTGTGCATTAGTAAGAGGACGCGTGTCAGATGTGTGTCGAATAATTGGGGACAAGCCTATTCATGAACGAGGGCTCCCAACAAACACATGGAATTCACATCTTCCACAGAATCCAAACCTCATAATATGATCAGAATCTCCTACAGCACGCCCCTCTCTAGCATGCTACGCCTGCTACCCTCTCGTCTCCTTTCTAATCAACAAGACAAAACCTAACTCCCAAGAGATGATAGCAGTTAATGAAACGCAGCAAATAATAATCCAAAAGTTTTTAATAATATGAAAATGTAACTTTATTACTCAATAAACGAAAATTGTTGACGGCTACTGAATTGATATGAATGGCTAGCGCTACACAAGATTAGCGAACAACACATTATTAAAGTTAAGTGGTTAACGTACATATTTGAGAATACGTCTTCCCTCGCGTAAGTTAAAGTAAACATGTGAAAAAGATTATTTCATTTTATAAAAAAATATTATTGAACGTGCGTTTGACTTTTTTATCACTATGCCAAACAAGTCCAATATATGTAATTTTTTTTACTAGAAAATCATTAGTGGCCTAGTGACATGCAAGTAGTGATGGGATCAAATACCGTCCTCACCACTTTGTGCGTGTTTGTCAAACTAGTTTGAAATTACGTTTGCGTAAGTCGAGGCAAAACTCTTCTCACATATTTATCTGTGTTTTATGTGAAATAATTATTCAATGAATTCTTAAACACACAATTACCAAATAATTTCTCACACCGATGGTTGGGCCTTTGTCTCTAGTGGGGCTATGGTGCCCATAGCGGAGCACTACCAGAAAAATCAGATTTAGCAACGGAATTAGTGATGGAAAAAGTTTGTCGCTAAATCCGTTACTAAAATGAGGGTTGCTAAATTTAGCGATGGAATTAGCGACGGATTTTTTAGTAACGAAAGTTTTCCCTCGCTAATTAGCGAGGATATTAGCAACGGATCTTTCCGTTGCTAATTTAACGACGGAAAATTCCATCTCTAAAATGATGGTATTATTTCATAATTGTCCGTCGCTAAATTAACAATTTCATCGCTAAATGGGCAATTATGTGTTTTTAATATCATCATATTTGACAATTTTATCACTGAATCCGCCACTAATTTTAAATATGAATCAACTACGCATTTACAAAAATCCTTTATAAATAAATCTTATTTAATCACACAATTGACCAAATAAATAAATTTTAAATAACAATATTAGGTGCATAGTGTCTTAAAACCATATGAATACATTCTAATGTCTGATAAAAATATCAAAATTTAAAAAAATACATAAAAGTTAAAAACTCCAAACAATGCGTCATTAACCACTGATTTGGATCCAATCGCTTGGAAGAATTTGCAAAACTTGCAAAACAATGCGTCATTAATCAGTGACCACCCTCATGAAACGCAGTCATCTTTCTTGATTCCTCATTTATGACAGCTCACTTACGTTCACTTCCTATCAAAATTTTGTCCTTCACATACTCTAAATCGGTCATGCTCACAGCTTTAACACCATCCATTGCAGCCTTACTAGCAGCAACATTTACCAAGTTTGCAAGGTCAGCACCAGAAAACCCCAAGAGTTCCTCTAGCAATGATCATTTTTTTTTGAGTGAAAGGAGGGAATATTATTCAACCGGAAAGAGACACAATGAGAATACAAACAGCAAAAACAGAAAAGAACACAGAAGCGCAAAATCAGCCTAAGACAATGGAGCTGAGGACTTCCTGAACATTCCTAGTGTGCTCAAAGTAGTACACCAGTCCGGGTTACTATCTACTGTTTGGAGATTTTTAGTCCACCAATCATCGAAGGGGCAGAGCAAAAACCATGTGATACTGTGGTGCGGCAAAACCAGCCTCCAACAGGCAGAAGCCAGCTTACATTTACGTAGCACATGATTGACATCTTCAGCACCTTCCCCGCAAACTCCACAACTGCAGCTATGAGCTATATGTCTTCTGACTCGTTCACAGTTGGTAAGCAGCTTGTTCTTCAGGGCAAGCCAGAGGAAGGATCTAACTCTTCACGCTCCCGGCCATTTCCATACAAGATCCCATCTGGAGTTCTCAATATCCCATGAGTCACGCATGATGAGATTGTATGCTGAACTAACAGTAAATTTCCCAGTGCTCATAAGGTGCCAAGAACAAGAGGGAGGCGGATCACTGGCAGAGGGAGGTTTAATATTAGCAATCTCCTTAAGAATGTCATCCGCTAGGTGATCACGGAAGGCATCCCACACCCACTTGCCCTGTGTGTTGATTTAGTGACCCAACGTATTACAAAGCTCAGTCTCAGTAAATGGAGTAGACGAAAGATAACACAATGGGCCAAGGTCACCAACCCAATGGTCAGACCAGAAGCGAACTTCACACCCAGATCCTG
The DNA here is from genome assembly GCA_025593235.1 of Vachellia pachyceras. Classification (NCBI taxonomy): domain Eukaryota; kingdom Viridiplantae; phylum Streptophyta; class Magnoliopsida; order Fabales; family Fabaceae; genus Vachellia; species Vachellia pachyceras. Next base: position 7,310 of record JANTPZ010103984.1, read on the forward strand.
TTGACCATTTCAGACCCAAGTTAGCATCCTCCCGAACTGTCATTAGGCTTCTCCAAAGATGAGATGAATTACGGGGTTTAGGAAAAGCGGCATTAGAGGTGGGCCAATTATATTTGGAGCGAAGAATCTGGACCCATAGTTTATCAGGATGTGAAAATAGGGAGTAGACAAGCTTCATGAGAAAAGCTGCATTCTGGACTCGAAAATCCTTAAGGCCACTGCCACCATTTTCCTTTGGTTGACACATCGTCTCCCAATTAATAAGGTGGATACGTTTACCTTTCTCTGATTAGCCTCAAATGAAGTTGCGAATGAGAGTCTGGATTCTATCGCAAGTAGAAGCAGGCAAGCGGGTTGACTGCATGGCATATTGGGGAATGGTGCAAAGAGCCGACTGAGCCAAAGTTATGCGACCCGCCAAGGAGAGAGTTTTAGACCTCCAACCCGATAATTTTGCCTGAATCCTTTCTTCTAGATACCTGTAAGTATCCTTCGTAATTCTACCGTGAATAATAGGCACTCTCAAATATTTCCCCAACTGGTCAGTCAGCTGAAATCCCAGATCATTACATATGGTATGGGCTTTCTGAGTAGGGACGTTCTTAGAGAAATAAATTCTTGTCTTTGCTTTACTAACCTTATGACCGGACGCCTGGCAGAAAACATCAAGCACATGCTGCACCAGCTTGACTTGAGAGTTTGTTGCAGTGCAAAACAGCAGAAGGTCATCCGCAAAAAACAAATGAGACAGTGGTGGCCCAGCTTTCCCCATTTGAATTGGCTTCCAAGCTCCACGACTAGTCTCCCTACAAATTGTTTGTGAAAGCCTTTCCATACACAGGACAAAAATATACGGGGAGAGGGGATCACCTTGACGAATCCCCCGTTGAAGCTTGAAGGAGTCAGAAGGCTAACCATTCCATAGAACCTGCATGGTAGCCGAAGTAATGCACCTCATTATGATGCCAATCAGAGAGTGAGGAATATTAGCGTCTTCAAGGGTATCTTTGATAAAGTCCCAGCGAAGTTGATCAAAAGCCTTTTCAAGATCCACTTTTATAGCCATCCAACCAGTGTTACCTGCCTTTCTGCTCAAAGAGTGTATAGCCTCTTGAGCTATAATGATGTTATCAGTTATGTTCCGGCCCTTAATGAAACTAGACTGAAAAGGCAAAGTGAGTGATGGCATAACAGATTTAAGCTTGTTAGCTATTATTTTGGTAATCAATTTGTAGACAGTTGAACAGAGACTTATGGGCCTAAAATCTTTGAGCTTCTGAGGGTGCTCTACCTTAGAAATAAGGCAGATGAGGGTCCTGTTGAGTAAAGGATCAATCTCGCCACCTTCAAAGATATTAGCTATCTCTTTGAACAAGGAATCACCTACAATATCCCAATGAGCTTGGAAAAAGGAAGCATGAAAACCATCCAGCCCCGGAGACTTGAGAGGGCTCATATCAAAAAGAGAATGCTTGACCTCCTCCCTAGAAACAGTACGGCTGAGCAACATACTCATAGAATCCGATAGAGGAAGGAACATACCTTTATTAGTATAATTGCTTATGTTGTTGTGATCCACAGAGTACAAGTTCTTGAAGAAATCAGCAGCCATAAGGCTAAGATTCTTATCGTCGGCCTCCCAAGAACCATCATCCCTCTGAAGCATAGTGACACGATTGCTCCTTCTTCTGATCAAAGCCTTTGTGTGATAGAACCTCGTATTTCTATCACCCTCTTTGATGCATTGACTTCGGGACTTCTGCATCCATAAAATTTCCTCTTGAAGAAGAACACTCTCATACTCCTTGAGGAGAGTGCGTTCCCTCTCAATGAGATTAATAGAGAAAGGGTGCTGCTCAAGACTTCTTTGAACCCCAACTAGGCGCTTCCTGAGAACGTCTTTTTTCCTCCCTATCTGGCCAAACACCTCTTTGTTCCATTTCTGAGCAGCGCCCGCGAGGTGAGATAAATTGTCAGCAAGCGATTTAGACTGGCTCCAGGAGTTGGCGACAAGATCTTTAAAGCCTGGGTGGAGAGTCCAAGAAACCATATAGCGAAAAAGATTGGTTTGATTATGAGTTCTCCCTCCTTTTTTAATCAATAGAGGTCTGTGATCACTTTGCATTTTAGGTAAATGCAAAACAATAGAATTTGGATTCTCATGGAGCCATTGCCTGTTCCCTAGAGCTCTGTCAAGACGCACTAGAAGCCTTCCTCTTTGCCACGTGAATTTAGGCCTTGTGAATCCTAAGTCCACTAACTGGGATTTATGAATGAAGTCTTGGAAGGATTTACAGCCAGCCCTCTCCCTGTTACACTCCCTCTTCTTTCATCCTCGTTGATAGTGGCATTGAAGTCCCCAGCTAAAAGCCAAGCTACATTAGGATCAACTGAAAGAGCCAAGAGATCCCTCCACAAATGCTCTCTAAGAGAGGGGTTGGGACTTCTATAAATGGCAGTGAACAAAAAGTTATTAACACCCTCCTCCCCTGCAACCATCGCATGAATGAATTGGCGATGATTAACCAAAACAGTGAGCTGGATATTATTTTTCCAAAGGAGCCATATACCACCAGAGAAACCAATGGCTTCCACTCTATGAGAATTAGGATAACCAATTTTACGGGTGACCTAATCCGCATTAACACCTGAAATCCTTGGTTCCACAACCATTAAGACATCTGGCTTGTATCCTTGCAAGAGTGATTTAAGCACACGACGGAATTTGCATGAAGCAGCACCTTGGCTATTCCAAACAAAAAAAGACTTATTCATGATAAGAAAGAGTTATTGCTCCATATTGGAGCGATCTGGATCTAGAACATCGATGGGATCAAAGTCGTTCACACTCCCATGATCCCCTTCATCATCAGAGTGAGTGGGAGAGTCCAAAGCTTGAGCAATAGCGTTTGCAAGCCCTTCAGAAACAGAGCCCGCTCCGTCTTTCGCTTTAGCCTTGGAGTTTTTGAGTCTTATTGTGTGGTGTATCTTAAGCCCATCTTTAGCTGGGCCTTTGTTCGGTGGTTCGGCCTTCATATTTTCCTTCCCCCTACTAATTATAAATCTGTCCTTCTGAAGTATGGGCCTGGTTTCACCATATTCTATCGCTTGGAGCACTTGTTTGGGCCTTGCAATAACCACGGCAGAGTGATTCCCTGGGTCCAAAGAAGTCTGGACCTTCATTTCCCTATAAGCCGAAGAATCAAAAAGTGAGTCCTTAGTTGACTTAACTTTTGTGCTTACCTTGGGAGCCAATTCCTGCTCTGGCTTCTTCCTTCGGTTAGACACCAATTTAGGAGCTCTAGCCTGCTTCTGTTAACCTCTAACATTATCAGGTTTAGGTTCTGCCCTACGATTAGGTGCGTCAGAGTACGGTGTCCCATTTTGACGGTTATTCATCATGCTTGAATCAGAAAGAGGGCCAAAGCAGTTACCTACGTTTTCAGCATTATAGGTAGTCTCCACAGGTGGCTTCCTTACCCCTCTACCTGCTCTCCATCCCCTTGACGGGACCTGCATCCAATCCCCAAAAAGTTTCTCCTCACGCGCTGCTACACCACGCGATCTGCCATCGAGTGCAGCGACTCTCATCGGAGACATCACCGACGCTTGAATATCAACATCAGAGGAATTTTGCTGCTACAGATTGAGGGGACACGAAACTTCAAGATGCCCGTAGCACCCACAATTATAACAGATAGTAGGCAATCCTTCATACTCAACCAACTGGACGATTCCATCTAACTTACTCTTTGAGACCAGGGGCTTTGTGAGATCAATCTTGACAGCTAGCCGAGCAAAGCGCGCCTTGTCCACTCCTTCAGTATTATAGTCTATTTTAATAACTTGCCCAATAACTTCTCCAATGGCACAAAGGACATTCTTGTGGTAATAGTGATAGGGTAAACCTGGCAAACGCACTCAGCCAAACACTTGCTTTATCTCTAACTTCTGTGGGGAAATGGATGCCTTCCAGGGGTGGACTGTTAAGTAGTGCCCCATAACAACCCGCGGACCTCCGAGTAAGGCATTAAGATAGTCAAAATCCTTATCAAATTTAACCATGAAGCATCCACCTTCAAGTTCTGTGAGCTTGAAACTACCAGAAGGCTTCCACAAACTCAGAATTTTTGAATGTAACGTGTCCTGCCTTATGAAACGCCCCAGGATTTTCACCACGACCGCTAAGCGCATGCATTGGATCATAAACTCTTGAACGCAATTAGAGAAATTTATTGACGGGACAAGGCCATCCAGAACGATCGAGACATCATCTTGCTCAAGAGTTAACTCACCCTGGTGTAACTCACTTGCCCCTGATGTACCTGAGTCCGAACCTACATAATCATTACATCTAGCAATGATCATTAAATCAACATCATCAGCTTTCAACACCTGTTAAGGCATCATAATTGAAAAAAAAAACCATGTATGAAACTTTGTATGCATATCTGACAGCCATAAGAAACTCACTTGTTGCTATGAAACTTTGTATGAAACCTTCACTTGTTGCTATCTTCTCTTCTTTGCTTGAATCAATCAGTATCGTTGTGGGTTAAGATGGCCTCAACTCTATCAAGTGATGCTTGTAATCGTCCTGAGTTCATGTTAAACATTGGCTCACCAGTTACCATAACTATGTTCAAAATTGCTCTCTGAGATCATATTGAACAAAAAACCACCAAATTCTTCTAACATACTCGCCCAAGCTTCTGTTTAACCACATTAGAGAAAAGCTAAGACTTAAAATCAAATGTCGGTGCAATGATAAGAAGCTTTAGCATGCTAAAATCAAATGGAGGTAGAGAACCCATCAAGTAATTCTGGCGTGCTATCATCAAATGTTAGGAAAATAAGCTAATAAAGTATAGCAATCCAATGACCAAATTGAGCGTCCAGTCCTTTCTCATATTTTCAAGGACCAAATTCTTTTCTCCCAAAGTTGGTTCCACGAGATCGAGAAGAT